>DWJZ01005060.1:0-14555 GCA_018249125.1 Asbolis capucinus | reverse complement strand
GTTCTGTGTGTCTGGGTGTGTAATAGAAATATCTATTTAAGTATGTATTTAAAAGTATATATGTATGTTAATCAGTTGTCTAATCACCATAGCACAAGCTAACGCTTAGTTTGGGTTAAGATGAACGTGTGTGAGTTGTCCAAAGATATTTATTTATTATGTCCTAAGATCTATTTCAAGCATTAAGTTATTCTAGGTAAAAAGTAACCACTTTTATTCACACCACCATTACCCCCACGCGTTTATACTCTCTATCGGACATGAACAACATCTATGCCTCAACATCTGCCATGTAAATATCTGCCCCTGGATTCAAACCAGGGAGCCCTTGCTCCGCAGGCAGGATCACTAACAACTAACGTACAGCGTCTTATACGTACAATGAAGTATTTTTTATATATCTTAACATTAACTTTTTGAGTCTTTATAATTCATTATTATAATAATTTAATCATTGAATCTCTTGCATTAATGTGTTTACGTAAAATAATTATGTACGTACATCCGAAAAGTATGGCGCCGTATTGACGGCGACGTATTGACGCCGTATTGAAATGAAATATATTGATATTATTTTACTAATTTTAGGTAGGAAAGTGAATAACGAACTAAAAATCCAAACGCTTTATGTATATCGAATAATATCCTATGGTTCGTGTTTAAGTCATTTATTTATATGACTGTCCATCAACGGCATATTCAATTCGTAATAGTACTTTCTCAACGTCGTATTCCAAAAAAGCTTTTTTTTATATTTTTGCGTTTATGTACTATAGTAATCATAAAAAATAGTTTATAGTAGACATATTAGTAAATGGTAATACTACTATATAAATATAATAATACTACTATATCTACTATATAAAGTAACAATACATAAAGAAAAGGTGAAGTGCCATGTCTGTTCAGATCAAGAATTTCTATAAAGCCAATACCAAAATAAGCTATTCTCCGTCTGTGCCGTCAATTGTTCTCATGACGTATTTGTATAAATGTGTATAAATGTTTATTAATAACAAACACAGGTGTTCTCGGAGGCGATTATATCGTTCTCTATCGGCGGGCGGCACTTTCAAGACGAGCCAATAAAATATACATACGTGGAGGATAAGATCTTTGAGTATTCCCGCAACGTAAGCATCAAACTGCACCATCGCATCGGCAAGTGGGTTCGCATCGAGTTGCATTTCTCCGCGAGATGGATACTCATAAGCGAGGTCGTCTTTGACTCCGGTAAACAAAATTGTTGTTATCAGTCACACGTACAGGCATACGCACACATTCGCAATACGTGTAATTATTTACGCATGCGTACAGACACCCGCGGTCACGCACACACATACGTATACACACGCAAACAATCACACACACATAAAATGTGAGATGTACCATATTGCTCATAATTCTGACTTGCGTCGGGTCAAGACCATCGACCGAATGGGTAGAATGGGTGACCGTTACTGCCAAATATATTTTAAGCTATTATGTAGCTATCAAACTTTTCAGAAAGCACATCCCTTAGTTCCTGTTATCATTATTATCATGTTACTATAGAAACATCCTATATATATTTGTTTGGCCATTAACAATGCCATTGCAAAAGCTTTATGGAGTATGCTCCGGGTCAAGGTTGCTCGACCGTTTTAACAGTCGGGCCAAACTAAAGAATTATATATTTATTGCGGGCCACTGATAATTTATATTTAATTACCCTCAGGAGTTACATACTATATAGTTTTAAAAACTGGCATACGCGGGCTATTTAAATTCTGTTCGCGGGCCACATTATGGTACCCCGACCTGGAATGAACAAGCCCCCGGACCTTAGGTGATGTAATGTATGTATATTTTTACTATAAATAACAATTTAATATTCGCAGATGTCGCGCAAGGCAATTACACTCCAGAAAGCCTAAAGCCGGTTGGAGGGAAGGATAAAACGAAACAGCCCACCGCGAAGGAAGTGCCTATACCGACCGCGCATCAGGACGACCCTCTATACATGGCCATCGTGGTCGGAGTTCTAACTGCACTCGTTATACTACTAGGAGTGGCAGTGTTCCTTATAGTGCACAGACACAGACATAGGAAGTGCTTCGCGTCTCCTATAGCGAAAACCACACTTCAGAAGCGGACGGTTGTTGATAATTACAATCCGTGTACATCTATGATGCCGGAAAATAAAATGATAATAGACTGTCCCCTAGATGTTAAGTCTGATGAATACCAAGAGCCCTATCAGGCTCTCAAGTGCGCACCATACTTTAGTTATAGTACAGTTCTACTGGAAATGAAAGACTTCGTTAAAGACTCCAACACAGCATTATCAGGTAAGGAAAACTTTTTAAATAACTAATTGACAACTTATAATTATTAGAATATATTTTTTTATTTTTTTTACTGTGCTACTGCGATATTTCCATAACTTTGATAGTTAGCGAAGTTGTGATGGTTTTTTGTTATGTCATTTATGTATTAGAATGAGATAGATATGATTTAAAATCGAGTAATCGCATTTTATTTCTAGTTCTAGATAGATCTAGTTATCATTAATTTCAATCTTTAAAAAAAAAAAGACTTTTTTTACTGCAGAAATAATATGTAAAGAATTAATTTCACTACTTTGTTACGTGACGGATACCCGCTGTATAACGAAGCAAAATTTCAGGCTTCTAGTACCGAGCGTCTTTGCGTTAAAGTCATACACACGAATGGCATTTACCTAAGATCAACTTATCATCCGTGCTCTTAGTATAGGAGACTTATCGACACTGCCGAAAACTAAACTCACTTGCACTTTTGTTTGATTTATTGATTTATATAAGGTTTTAATTCAAAGATTTAAACTACTTAATTGGAAAATAACTGTAATGTGTTTTGACTTATCAGTTTTACGCAACTTCCCAGTTTCTTGAAAATAAATTAGTTTTTAAAAATTATTTCCCTCTCCCTTGTGATATTTGGTGATACATTCATATTTATCCCCTTCGCATTTTAGTCCAATATACATCGGACAGCCTGTTAAATATAGTTTTTGTCGTGAACAGATAGCTCGAACTACGACTACGCGGTGCCTGAGCTCAGTTCCGCACCGTTGCTGACGAAGCGCCGGCTGCCGGACAGTCTGTCTGACCGCGCCACCGAGCTTATCGCCGATCGCTTGGACTGCGACACGCGTTCGCTGCGGTCCAAACATAGTACCAGGGTACGTTGTCATATTTGTTTAAACCTCTTTTTCTACATACTATCTTACAAAATTATAAATGTGATAGTTTGTTAGGGTAGATGGATGTTTATTACTCCTTCACGCAAAAACTACGCAACCGATCTGGATGAAAATTGACACATTTTATTTATAGTCTGAAATAACGCATGGGCTACTTTTCATCCCACCCCGCGGACGAACAGATTTGTTAACCGCTTCAACAGCAATACATATTTATGAATACAATGCCAATTAATTATAAGTTGTGTTGTTATAAATTATAAAATAGAGCCACTATTAATTATCAGACTGATAGGAGAATAGGATTGGAACAAGGGATTGCTACACGAATCCTCGGTCATAAGAGATTTGCAGTGTGAACCGTAACTAAGAACTGGGGAGTTTCTTGGTGCCTCTCAACACCACTCACCTTCAGGAGTAGTTGCAATGATGGCGTAGTTTGACATTTGAAAAATGTTTATTAAAACCAACTACAACTAAATAAATGTTGTCATGGATTGAGTTATTTATTTTATATGAGGTCTAACAGTTAAATTATATTTCAGTCGCCAAGTCAACAAGACGTGCTGGTAGATCTGAAGCGGCGGCTGGAAACAACAAGCGTCATAGAGTTCCCGAGACATAGACTGAGGATGATATCTAAATTAGCGGAGGGCGCCTTCGGAACGGTATGTAACATACACTCACAAATGAATGAATGACTTGAAGATAGGAACGAATGGATTTAGGACTGCGCAGGTTCTTTCACTCTCATGTATTGGTATTTTTATATGTATTTTAAAAGGAAAAAGGGCAAGTTGTGCCTCATTTTAAATAAATATATTTATGTTAGATTGTTTTGTTTACAATAATAATCAAAAAAACATTTGATTATTCAGGGGCTTTGTTTTATTTTATTTTGATTAGGCAGTTACGCTATGCTCAGTATCTAAGACATCATCCCCACTAACCATCAGGTGGCATGGATGTCGAGCAATAATTTATTGTACGTAAAAAAACAAGAGACGCGATTGCTCATTCGCTTAACAATGGAGGTACAAACAAGAAGATTTCCAGGTGTATGTGGCGGAAGCGGACGGTGTGCCAGAGTACAATGGGACCATCACTTCGGAGAAGAGATTGGTCGCCGTCAAATTCCTATGCCATGACGCATCTCTCAAGGAGAGGTATATAATGTATGAAATAGCTTCTAGATACTTATTATTGTCCGCTCTTTTGTTTTGCTATACGTGTTGTGTCGATGTTGCATATTGATAGGGCATAAAATAATATAATGATTTCAATGTTCGTGTTAGTAAAATTGATTTTTACTGAGTTAATGCGCTTTGCTATCGAATTATATATAATTCCTTTTTTATTGAGATTAGTATGTAGTAGGTACAAATTTTCCATGTAATTTTATTGTGGAATAAAAACAAGTGATTTGAGAAAGAGAAACATCTTTAAACATAGGTATTAAAAGCTAATAATGCAAATAAATCCCTCATATGTTTTTCTAACAATTTCCTAAAATCTTAGTATGTTTGTTATGCCTATTATCAACTGTATGTTATGTTAAAAATCATAACATGACCTCTGTACATAAGATTTCAAATAATCAAAAAAAAACAATTAATAAAAAAATACTTATAAAAAATACTTGTAAAAAGCACCAAAATATCTACATATTTTTGAAAAACAGTTTTATACTAAACGACACGAGTATAGAAACGATAGTGCAAGGCTGCTCAACCTTTTCGACTGACGAACCAAATTGAAGAATCGTATATGTACTTACTGCAAGCCACGGACAATTCCTATTTAATTACTATCAGTACTTACACGTACGTAATAATATACGTTCTAAAAACTTGCTTACGTGGCCATACAAAAATCCGTTCGAGAGCTACTTTAATCCCGCGGGCATGGGGTTGAGTAACTTCGGTGCATGTGTGCTTGGAATTTTATTTGCCGACGCTTTTGTGTGTTTTTGTCTGTGCGTGTATGACGTAGGCACTGTCTGATTGACGTCTCGCTCACAGGGAGGAGTTTGAACGGGATGTTCGTATACTGGCGGCGTTGTCGTCCCCGCACCTCGCGAGAGTGCTTGGCGCGTGTCGATCGCCGCCATTGGCTGTTGTACTGGAATACCTAGAATTAGGTAATAAATAACTACCTACTAAAACGCTGATAGTCTGGTTGCTAGTAGCATTACTAAATTATCGGAAAAGCAGAATAAGATTGAATTCGGCACGCAATTTATTTTTTCATAATTATGTGCGTGCTAGAAATCATTTTTCACACATGCTTTGGTGAATGAAAACACCGTTAGGAAACGCATCTGAGAGTTCCCATAAAGTTGCCTAACGACATATGGAAAGTCTAAAATAAAAGCTCTAATTATAAATGGATTAAAACAATGAATCGTCCTTTAAATTGTTTGTTAAAATATAATAATATCAAAAAAATTAATTAGCACGTTTGTCTTCTAGACCATCTATATGAAGTCTACCAATACTCACTTGGCCACAGTGGGGAATGGCCTAATTCTCTCACATTGTAAGCCCATTGAGTACTCAGAAATAGGAAAGTTATAGGTTGCGATGATGTGGAAATAATGGTATATCCAAAGAAGCACGATATAAAGCACATATTTCAATGATTTCCGATGAGTCGAGTTGGATTGTAGTTGGTGTAATGAGCACTCTTTTAATGTATACCATTTTTGCAGGAGACCTGTGTGCTTTCCTTCGTACGGCTGCTCCACCATCGACGCCCACACTGCTCCACATCGCCACGCAGATCGCAATCGGGATGCAGTATTTAGAATCGCTTAATTTCGTGCATCGGGACTTGGCTGCCAGGTATATCAGATATTAGTTAAAAAAAATCAAAAATATGCACGACGACTTATTTAAAAAATCCAAGGTATTTGTATACAACTTTTTTTTGTATAATAAATCTTATTTCTGAAAAAAATAGGTTTAAAGTATAAGGTCTACTAGAATTTGAAATGATGAATGAAGGTCACATTTTTACTAAGGACAAAGATGGTAAAGTTAGCAGTTATAGAGTTAGAAGCTATTCTCTACTCTGCTTTAAATCTGAAACCTTTAGACAGTACTCGTCATATAATATTTTGTGGGCAACAGTATATATGAAAATAATTGTTTTTTGGAATCTAAAGTCACTTTTTCGATCAGTTACAATAAAAACGAGCCGTCAGGCGATGATCGCTTAATCTATATCATGTTTATTTGCCAGGAATTGTCTGATCGGCAAAAACTACATGATAAAGATAAGCGACTTCGGCACGGACAACGAGGTGTACGCATGCGACTACTACCGCGCGGACGGTCGCATCCCGCTGCCGCTGCGGTGGGCGGCGTGGGAGGCGGTGCTCTGCGGGAAACACTCCACCAAGAGCGACGTCTGGGCGTTCGCTGTCACCGTGCACGAGATATTCTCCCTCTGCCGTCGGAGGCCATACGAACATCTCACTGACAATGAGGTATTACATATCATCAATTAAATTGTGATAGTATGAATGTTTTTTACTCTTTCGCAATTATAGTATATAACATAAAGGCTACTAATTATCAATATCTACGTGAGCGATGATTTGAGATTTCTAGTCCTTCTCGCTTTGTAGGCAGCTTCGCTACTAATTGAGCCACATTACCAAACTACGGGGATTGCCATAACTTTTAGCCTAATATCTAAAGAATCTGAATCTGAAGAAAATATAATGTAAAAGTTAAATACGGTTGTGTTAGGATCATGTAAAAGCCAATAAATACTAATTTCAACTCATTCACTTCAATAGCTTAAAGGAAAATTGTCTGTAACAAACAGATGGAAAGGCACGGGTGATAAGGATTCCGTTACATAATTTTTCGCTCGGTACCCCAAAAACACCTCTTACTTCCTCAGGTGTTGGAGAACCTATCCCACATGCAAGCCGACGACGGTCTCTTCGAGTACGTGGAGCGTTCCCCAGGCTGCCCCAGGGACATATACGAGCTGATGCGGGAGTGCTGGAGACGGGACGAACTCGACAGACCCACGTTCGGGGAGATCCAGCTGTTTCTACAGCGGAAGGGGATTAATTACGCGACGACGTGATACAGGCGAATACCGTGCCACGGCATGTAAGATATCGTTGTCTAATTTTTTCGTCTTGCCAAAATCAAACTTTCAACTTGTTACATCTCAACATAACCCCAAAAGTTAAACTCGTTTTATCTTGACATAACTTCAAAATTTCAATTTGTTTCATCTCAACATAACCTCAGAAGTTCAACTTGTTTTATCTCAACATAGCTTCAAAAGTTCGACTTGTTTTATCTCAACATAACCTCTATAGTTCAACTTGTTTCATCTCAACATAACTTCAAAAGTTCGACTTGTTTTATCTCAACATAACCTCAAAATTTAACTTGTTTCATCTTGATATAGCCTCAAAAATTCAACTTGTTTTATCTTGACATGACCTCAAGTTAGACAGCATAGTAGAGTAAGGTATATCTCCTTGTGTCTATGCTTAGTGGCGGGCCACTATTGGGCTGTAGCCAATTTAATGATTATAGTTCAATCTAAACATCAATTATTATAAGAACGTAAGAATACTTATTTGAGAGTTTTGTACTATTTCGATGAAGTTTTAAATTTTAAGGCACTTATAAAGATTTTGCTTTTCCCTTATTTAAAAAAAAATTGGTTAATTTTAATATTGAAAATATATAAGTGATGTTGTAGATTGCAGGTACCATCATCAGCCTCGGCGAGTAGCCCGGACCACCGATATAGCGACCACACACTCACAACTAGATTTTAAACTCTTCGCATATTAATTAAATTCACTCATACAAAAGTATTTAAATATCTTCTAATAAATACTAGAAAATGTTACGAGATTGCAAAATTGCTCCGTTTTCTCCACATATACAAAACAATATAATACAATATACTTTATTGTGCGCACCAGGGGTACATACAAAGTAAATCAACAAAATATTTAAAACATAATAGGCGGTGTGACAGCTTTAATAGCGATTTCTTTTAGACAACCATTGGGTGAAGGACGTAGTTGTAAAAAAGTTTGCAGGTAGAAGTCATATTACGTATTGAAAGCTCATTATTTAAGTGTTTTTACGATAATAAGGTTCTATCGCAGATGCATACTTTATTTATTTCGAGCAACTAAGGCCCATAGAAAAAATACAATATAAATACATTATAGACTAATACATATCTAATAATTAAAATAAAATTAACTGATATAACATAAAAACTTACAACTAAGATTATATAATACTATACATAAACATATCAACATATAACTTGAATGGTAGAGGGATTTTGAGAATAGCCTGCAGCTAATGTTGACCGTGATAGTGTATTGAATTTAGCGCCGCGCGTGTTATAACAATGTTTGCATTGGGTATCCAACTTTCAATACTTTCGGGAACAAATTATACCATGGTGTAAGTTATAATCAATCCAGTTACTGATTCTAAACAAACTACTTTTAGGTTTCTCATATATTCTGAATAACGTTGTATAAATGAATTTTGTACGTCGATATTTCGACATAGTAACAGATCGTGGTTTAAATTTTATCGTAAAGACATAATACTGATCACCTCTTAAATAGAGAAATGTAGTAATGTTTATCGAAATTTAAATATGAAAAATAATCTTCTCGTCCATACCCGATCTCAAGGTTGTCTGAAAAAGATAACTAACAATGTTACTGAATTTTGAGCTGCCAACATGGATAAGACAGAAATTCAACAGTAATTAACACTTTATGAAGTTGATAGTGAAATACTTTCGTATGAGTTGAAGTAATTTGTGGAGACCTTTAAACGAAGAGCCCGTGCAACTGTTATACGATTTAAGGTGGATTCGACGAAGTATAAGGAACCCTGCACAGATTAGATTTAAATGTAATGTAATGTAAAATGTAATGTTTAGCAGTGTCATTAATATAGCAACTTCAAACAAACATATACATATGTACACAGTGCATTTTTACAAGTTTCGTCGAATCCTCCCTTACATAGTTACATTATTATATTATATAAATTAAATATTTAGTTATTTTTATGAACGCGCGTCAGATAAGAAAAACGCATAATTTTTTTTTTACTTGTTATTTATCTCATTTAAGATCTCCCCCGATCTTAATCTGTAATTAAATAATTATATTATATCCATATTTAACTATGTAGTTTTGTTTATAAAAATGGTGCAAATATTTACTAATATATGGCGTTAGTCAATGATATCCTTAATTACACTATAGCATTTATTTTGTAATTTCTGTAAGGAATTTAGTTGGATTTCCTTCTTATTTATGTAAGTTAAATAAATATTGTTAATTTATTAAGTCATATTAAAACACGGGCATCGGCTATTTATTGCAATAGAATTAAATACCATTGTATTAAAATAAGAAATATGTACGGGTCCACTTTGGGTACTTAATGCTCGATCGTATCACAGTTGCATCGACCAGTTGCGGCGTTAAAATGTGGACGTGGCCACGACTGTTCCAAGTAACATACATTATTTTGAATATACTCTATCCTTCGGTTTGTATGTAGACAGGAAAAATCAACATTTAAACTATATTTTATTCATTAAGAAAAAAACATACTTAATGGCATTTGAAGTTTCCTGAATGCTTCAGTGCTTCGGAGGGCACCTATGTCATCGTTAGATAGCAGTCGTTAAGTCATGTCGGAAACATTCAGGTCGTATTCTGCCGACACTCAGCTTGGCCAATTACTCCTCCAACAATGGAAGAATACGTACATTAAAAGTTCGAACTGTAACTGAAATATAATCTAAGAACATATAGTATATCTGTTATTATTTGTCTCATTATTTTGAGTAATGATAGAAAATTATAACAATTTTGTACCACCGGGTTAGTCTAATGAAAGTGCGAGACAGATCCCTAGAATGCCTTAAAGTAAATCCATTTAATTAATATTATTTACTAGCCAGTGTCTATTTTATGTAATAAAATCGTGGTTTTATTTTTAACATGGGATTATTTCATGTTTACATGCAAATTTCTTTATTTTGTATAAGTACAGCACTTCATTATTTTTACTTGGACCAGTCTGATCCCAATGTTCTCAGATGATGTCTGTCATGTGTTATGCTGTGGTAGTCGACAATAATTTATGATTTGATCTCTTCTATGTAATGTATTATAGAAATACTATTGTTATATTTTAATAAGAGTTTCCTGTACAGCGTTTACATCGAATCTTTTATTAGATTGCAAATCGATTTATTTATGGTATTTCACTATAAGATTTAATATTTATCTACATCTTATACACACTCTAATATTGGATTATATGAAAATTATGATATTTCCAATGACATGACATCATCCCGCAACGTTTAGTTACATGGCTAATAGTTATTGTAAGGTTGATAGATGACTCGATCGCGTTTGTGTAGACTCGATTTTTATCTGACGATATATCGTGATGCTATTTAGTAATATTGGATAAGACGAATCTTTGTGATCCCGTGTGGCAATTGCATTGAAACATGCAATATAAATACACTGTTTTTTTCTGTTCCAAGAATATTGTCGTTTTGATAAATACATTGGTTAAAATTAAAAATCGAATCTTGAGATTCTTAGGTTTATTAACAAAGGCCGTAATAATCTCTCAGTGTATTTATATTATGTACATCAGTGAATTGAGTACTTAATCTTACATTAGATCGCTTCACCCCTCCCAGTGGCTTGATCGCACAACTTATATCATTGAAGTTTAGTGAATAAAACACGCGAGAGCATTCGGATCCGTCTTGTTATGAAGTAAGGTGTGCGTTTATTATGATCTATTCATCAAATTAGACTTTCTTCCCTGTCGAATAAGTTTCGTGTGCTGACTGCTTTTTTATGGCGTAGGTAGTTAAATGAAATAAGGTACGGTTCAAACGACCACTGACTGACGGCTAATATGAAGCGTGAATACGCTCTTATGATTGGTAGTATTTTAGACGATTTCAAAGCTCAATATATGTCGTGTTAGGACTTACTTTAATGTGTTGAAACGTAAGTGAACGATAAACGATCACAGCTTTCTTTTCAGAAGTATTCGTAATCATTAACGTTCAGAGACTGCATTTATTAAATTAATGT
The DNA here is from genome assembly GCA_018249125.1 of Asbolis capucinus. NCBI lineage: Eukaryota > Metazoa > Arthropoda > Insecta > Lepidoptera > Hesperiidae > Asbolis > Asbolis capucinus. The sequence goes on along the minus strand of DWJZ01005060.1, from coordinate 3,168 downwards.
ATTAGCCATTTCGGCCTCGAGATAGACGCTTAAATTAGTTTTCAAGGGATAGTGTTTGCACAAAATAAAAAAAATACGAGCTTAATTAGCTAACATAGGGTCGTGTTAAATGCCAATAATAATAAAAATAGGAACGATGAATAGATTATAATCAGATTTAAATTTACTGCAAAATAACTTTCACGAGTGAGCTACGTTTAATAGACATAGTTGTATTTTCCTTCACTTTCTATCGTAGGCAAACGCCTCCATTAAGTACCTACGAGTTGAGTCGAGTGCCTATGCAAGTATACGTATACTTTTATTGTTTAAAAATGATATATGTAGTAATTTAGTATTGTCAAAATACATTGATGAATATATACTTTTTAAGTACTGATTAATGGCATAAATAAATTGTCGTCCATTGAGAATCATCGAAAACCTGACATGGCAGAGATTATTTGCTAATGAGTGATGAGGTATATGAGCTATGGTTGGGTTAGGTTAGACGGAGGAAAGACGAATATTTACATACATATATTTTGCAACTATATAATAATTATTCAGTTTTATTTGTAAAAACATAACTAGATATTTCATAAATATTTTGTTAATTTAATTATAAAGTAAAAGACGATACTGTAATAGGCTACCTCTGCTCGCCTCAACTCGGCTTTAGACAGATAAAGTTACCAAACATGATAGTCATATTTTCATAAACACACTTTCTTCGAATTGATCCCTTCGTATACATATTATAAATAAGTTATAGTAATAGTTGAATTTGAACGACGAATAAATTAATAAAAATTTAGTGTACTTAAATACATTTTAGAATTATTAAGTAAAATAGTTGAAGGTTGTCTATTTTCCGTAGTTTGCTGTGTCGAAGTTAGTGTTGGCAGTTGTTTGGACAATATGTTGAGGTTAGGGTGCCGTATGCGCCGCAGACCTATATCACTAGATGTTACAATACTTCCCGTGGACCTAAATTAATGGCTTGATCTCAGAGCCTAATATTTAGCACTTTAATAAGTAGTTGTAAGCGAGCGTCTTTAGTTTGCAACGTAGTATTCACAATTTTACACTGATGGAACCAATGTACTAGGCTAAATGAACACTTAAGAGATCTAAATATTTAGGTAAGTAGGTTGTCTACTCTATTATAAGTATGCGTTTAATTTTATGGATCTGGCCTTATTTTCTTGTTGTACTGTCTAGTTAATAGTCGGGGGAAGAGTAGTTTTATGACGAAATCTCATTCCTTCGTGCTGTATCGATAGTGATGTAATGTTAGGCACTTAAATTTATAAATTAATAATAATAATGTACAATAAAACACCCTCTCTGCCTTAGTGACGCTATTCTTATCCCCTAATGCTAATATTGAAATAACACGTTATAACGAAATTTTATTATTGTACCTTGTAAATACGAATTCTTATGGCAGGTGTAAAATAATGAGCACTATGGAAAACTTTAATTCCTAACAATGGTCCAAACTTCACTCGCTTTTTTATTTGTACTATACGATTATACATTTTCTATATAGATAAAGAAATAATTATTAGTCTAGAATTACGTCTTATGCTTTAATTTTATTTTATAGATGTATAACTTGTATTTGTCGAATTGCTTAATTTTCATAATCAAGTTTTATGAAAAAAGGTTGATACCAAATGCAGTATTTTTATTTTATACTCTACATCTTTGTACCCAAATAAAAGCAATAATCTATCGATATTGGTTTATTTTCGTATCCTTCTTATACCTTACCTTCAGTTATTTGAATAACATGACGCATACAAAGAAAGTTAAAAACACAACGAAACAAGCAGTTCGTGGTTGCTTTGGTCCTCGCGTTAAGGCCAATATTTGTAAACATCTTTTTATCGTTTTTGAAATATTAACAACTTCCTGTAAGAATTAAGAACATACGTACATGTACATTCAATACATTCAGAACATTCTCGGTCATGAGGCAAATAACTGTTTTCACGCTTGTGTGCTCTCTGCACATTATACTTGCAGTCAAAGTTAAAGTAATAATGCATTCTGACCAAGAAGACTCTAAAATGGACGACGAAGAAACTCACACAGAGTCCTGGGACACTAAAAAGAAAGATATTACTCTCTTGCCTTTCCTCAAAAAACATAAACATGTAGAGGAAAAGCCAGTAGAATATGAAGAAGAAAAGGTCACCACAGAGAAACCCAAACAGATTCATCCAAACGAAGTTATTTTCCCGTTGATTTATAAACAAAATCATATAAATAGTATGTTTAAATTCGGTGAGAATTGGTACACATGGTCAACGGAGAAACGAACAGATGGTTCGAAAGCAATAAATTATTATATATGCTACGACGAACCGAAGCGCTGTGATGAAATCGGCTGGGTAAGTTTTTTCATTCAAAATTGAAAGCTTTTTCTTGCTATGTAAGTTATGTCGATCGTAGCAAAAGCAAAGCCGTCAGAAATCTCTGTTTCAATCTCACACAAAATTAAGGTATTTCGAGTTACGTTGATCGAGTAGTAAGAATAATTAGCAATAACCGTTCTGATTAAATTCCTTCGACAACTTTGAACAAAAATGAACTTCATTCTTAGTTTATTGCTATATCTTAAAAATAACTATTCCTGTTTCACCAGTATGGTGACGTATACGTAACTCACACATAAAAATTTGCATAACTTAAAAAAACAACACGTTATACTCGTAATCTAAATATTATGTTTATTGTTTTTTAAAATACTCTCCTTTGCATTTTAAACATTTTTTCATGCGGTCGAACCATTTTTTAAAACAGGAGAGCCTCAGATCTAAAGGGATGTTATCTACGTACTGATTGAAAGCTATCATTGCCTCTTCGGAGTTGGTAAAAGTCAAATCTCTCTTCAAATCTTTGATTTTGGGAAAAACACAGAAATCACAGGGTGCCAGGTCGGGGCTATGTGCAGGAAGGGTAAAGAAGTCTACTTTTTCGGAAACTAAAAATGATTTTGTTTTGTTGGCCATGTGTGAAGAAACGTTGTCATGATGTGTGAGCACGCGGCTTTTTGGTGGTCTTTCCCGAACTTTTTGTAACAGCCAGGGTAAACAAATGATAGAATACCACTCGGCGTTAACACTCTTTTGATCTTCAAGTGGAATTGTGCAGATGGGACCCGTGGCTGAGAAGAAA
>DWJZ01005059.1:0-14555 GCA_018249125.1 Asbolis capucinus | reverse complement strand
TTGGCTTCTTTCAAAAGTACTCTTCAACGGTTAACAATACACGTTCGTAACTTTGTAGGTGCATACAGCTCTAATAGGCCATTCCATAAATTATGTTGATTCAGGTCCTCTTTCATCAGTTGGCTTCTTTCAAAAGAACTCTTCAACGGTTAACAATACACGTTCGAAATTTTGTAGATTCATGGTTCTTAGCTTACTTATGTTAATCCAAGTCCTACTACAACATTTGGCTTCATGCAGAAGATCTTTTCAACGGTTTACAATACAAGCTTATGTTGATCCAGGTGCTCTTTCAATAGTTGACTTCAGGTAACGGAAATCTTCAACGGTTGAGAATATATGGACAAAATTCAAATTTCCGTACATTTCAGAGACCAAATCTACTTTGTTGTTGTTACATGTTATATATTTTTTAAGTTACGAAATATTATAGTATTCATTATGTTATGAGGCTGGAAATGTGGTAGTGAATAAGCGAATCGACTGAGTGTGATGGCGATTGGTAATGTTTGTGGCATGGATGGGCAAGCGTGGATCATATTGAATCTGTGGTATATTATCATATCATATCACATATCTGTGGTATCGATACAATGGGTACTGTATGTCCCATGGAAGATCTAGGATCATTCTGAAATCGATGCACATATAGGGTAACAAATAAGCGAATCGATTGAGTGTCGAGTAAATACCGCATGCCGCAAGAAGCGACATTTAAAGGAATGAGAGATGAAAGGAATGGGGAGGATTGCCAGCTTAAAAAAAATATATAGTGAGTGTTTTTGCGCGTCACGATAAAGAGGATAATATCGACGAAGAGAAGTTTTAATACGGAAACGGATACCGGAGACGAGGAGGATTATGTAGTAGATGACTAATGGACATGGGGGAAGAAAAACGGGACGCAAATTGACTATTTATATGATCACACATCTACGAATTACAACTAAGGGAATTAGCAATACCGATTCGAAACGAGGCCAGCATCGCTCGTCCATCTGAGAAAAAAATATTATTATTATTATTACAATTCAGGCAATTGTAAAAGAATTATGGCAATTTTTCATACATTAAGTGGTACCAAAAATATTGACAGTCTAAAATGTTTCTTAATATTTTTGTTATATATTTTGTTATACATTTATTTTAAGTATTTATTAAATGTGAATTTTCTATAATTAAAAATGCTCTCCTAATTTTTCGCCACCCATACGCCATCTTTGGTATTCTGTCAATGTGACAACCGCGGGAAAAATTTTAAACTGTAAAACGTATTACAGAGACGACAAATCAGACGCGCGCCTGTCCCTAGTCCGGACGTTCTACGACGAGCGCTGGTCGCGCGGGCGCTGTGTCACCTGCCTGGACTGGTCCACGGCGCACCCGGAGCTAATGCTGGCCTCCTACCACAACAGCGACGACGCGCCCCACGACCCGGACGGCGTGTGCCTCGTCTGGAACACCAAATTCAAGAAGACGACGCCGGAAGATATCTTTCACTGTCAGTCGCCGGTTATGAGCGCTACTTTTGCTAGGTTAGTGAGGTCTTTTTTATTTCTTTTTTGTGTTTGATATGCATGTCGTTCGTCAATTTTGCTGCAGATGGCGGTAGTAGTTGTATTAAAGATTTTTTATTTTTTTTGTATCAATATCCTTATATTATTAAATTCCGTTCAAGTTAAAATACAATACATCATTAAAATTTATTTGCATCGTGGTTACTTAAAACTACACAGGTTTTTTTTAGCTACAATTATAGTTGATTAACAATGCCAAACTTCAACAACATGCATGTTAAATTGGTCAACTAAGAATAAGTAGAAGCACACGACACTGAGACCGTAGCTGATTTGTCGTCTCTCATACGACACCCGAGTCTGATTTCGTGGGATTGTGGTTATGATTAAGAAACCCCGGCGTATAAGAAATCTGAATATTTATGTCATTTCCTAATCTTGTAACAGCTTTTGGTTAGTCCTCTAAATGAATCTCCAAAAACAAAAATTGATTTTTAAAACTTGTCCAAACATTTATTTAAATTTTATAAATCTTCGGAAAACTTGTAGCTGACATGTAACCTATTTAATCAATTACAATATAAGATGGCCATTTAAAAGTTCTCGCTTATAACATAATTAGGGTAATATACATCATACACACACATTCAAGACAATGGACCATTTAACATGTGACAAAAAAGTATAGCAAAACAAAAAAAAGAAGATAAGTTATTGTACATTAAAAAACTCATTGGTTAAGATATTGTTCAGTTGAGAGTCGCTGGTGAAATATAGACCGATATCAACATTGCGCGTGATTTCATTAAATAATTTACATGATCGTACTATGTATGAGTTTTCCCTATAATTATTTTTCACTACCGGTACTGACAAAAGGTTTGGCTTGCGAATAATATCTGTGAAATTGTTTCACTGTACGAGTAGATAGGATAATCATTATTAAAATTTTTACATCATTGTCATTGCAACCAACAACTATCCCACTACTGGGCTCGAGTCTCCTCTCACAATGTTAAAAGGACTGGAATAAGTTGCCCGCGTTGGTGTCCTCGTACAATTACAATATGTTTTCAAGTCTAGAGTGAATAGGCTTTTACTAAAATAGTCCGCTTTACCGCCTAAGACCGCTTACCATCAGGCAGGATCGTGGTCAAGCACAAATTTATAGAAGGTTAAAAAAAAATCTTCACATCACACATTATTATTTTACTAATTTACGCTAACAACTCGTAAGCTAGGCCAGCTGTGTTATTTGTGTGTTTTTGTCAATTATGTGTATGTGTATGTGCAGGTTCCACCCGAACCTGATCCTGGGCGGCACGTACTCGGGCCAGATCGTGCTGTGGGACAACCGAGTGCAGAAACGGACGCCCATACAACGTACTCCGCTATCTTCGCTCGCACACACGGTAATGTCGTACACTTTGTTATATCATACAAATTTAACTGTATGATTTTTTGTTTACCTCTTTGTTACACCAGGCTAAAATTATTACGGTAAATAGTATAGAATTTGACTATTTTAAAACGAATTTTATAATTTTCGTAACTATACGGAGGGATATAGCTCAATATATTTGCAAAAATACATTTTTATACGTATATTTATCCCCCAGAAGTACTGCAAATAAATACATTTAAAGTCGAGTATGTAAAAGAGACAAACATCTTTATATATATAATTCCACTGTACGTGTGTATGTCACTGAACTTCTCCTAAACGGCAAGACCGAATTGAATGGATTTTTTTGTAAGCGTTTGTTTGCTGCCCTGGATGATGTAGGTTCACTAATCAGCCCGGCAGATGGCGCTGTAGCCGATATCCAGGTTATTTATCTATTCTGCCGATTTTGGTTTTGAAATATTTCTTCTGTTCTGGGGAGGTTTAAACGGTAAAAAAAGTTGAAAAAAAAATTGCCTTGCGGTACCAACTTCGCCAGGTCAGCTAGTTTTACTATGAAAGATTTAATTACGGTTGATATATTTTTGTGTGAGAAAATAATGCAACGTCAATAACTAATCAATGTATACAGTGTCACATTTTACATGCGACGTTTTGTCCCTGTGATTAGAAAAACATGTATTAAAAAATTCGCAAGTTCATTAAGGCAGTTCATACAAATTGGCAAAGTTGGAAATTGTATCGTGATGATAACGTTATTTATCCTTAGTTACACTGAACGGCTGAAGAAAAAGCAGATGAGCCACCGGATGGTCATTGATCAATGTCAATTTAGAACACGGGATCGCCAATTTGCCTTTACGACCTTTTTGTTTTCCGTATGAGGACATAACTATTATGAGTTAATCTGAAGAGTTACGTCCTTATTGTTTTCCGCCGTCGATATAACGTTTATCATGCATACATATGTGTATAATTCCCCAGCACCCAGTCTACTGTCTCTCAGTAGTCGGCAGCCAGAACGCTCACAACCTGATCTCGGTGTCTACGGACGGCCGTATGTGCTCGTGGTCCCTGGACATGCTGTCGCAGCCGCAGGAAACGCTCGACCTGCAGCACCGCCAGAGCAAGGCGGTCGCCGTCACTGCCATGGGCTTCCCGCTCGGCGACGTCAACAACTTTGTGCTGGGCAGCGAGGATGGGAATGTTTATACTGGTACGTTGGTTTTACGTGTAACGTGAACTATAATTTGTCTATAATAATTTTATTCCGTTCGTGCCTGAGTTTAATTTTATGGTGGATGTTAATCCTATTCGTTGATATAATTATGTCCTGATATACATATAATAGTCATAATATTATCTGTTTCCTCAATACCGATTCAAGAAAAATAAAATAAAACCTAATTTTCTTGTTATTTCTTAGTAAGCATTACGAATCTGGAGCACAGATAACAAAAGTGATAATAAAGGATACCTCGAACAATGTAAAATAATCTATAGCCAAACGTAATGTAAATCCGGGCTGTGCAGGATCGCAGGACTTGTCTATAAAACCCATAGACAATCATTGTATATGTAAAAGTTGGTGTGTGTATAATATAATATATGTGTGTGTGTGTGTTCCAGGGTGTCGTCACGGGCAGCGCGCGGGCGTGTCGGAGTGCGTGGAGGCGCATGCGGGTCCGGTGACGAGCGTGGCGTGCCACGCCGCGCCCGGCGCCGTCGACCTCGCGCACCTATACCTCACCGCCTCCATGGACTGGAGCGTCAAGCTCTGGAGCCTCAAGGTACCCGGGAACAAGCGACCATCTCACCTTCTAAGCATCTTGGGATACTTTGTTTCGCAGGCAGAGTCACTACCATTTAGGCCGAACGAACCTTCCACCGACTAACGAGTAGATAGCCATCTCAGTGGAGACCGTCGCTTGCAGACGTCATTACCAAAAGCATATGTAACGCTGTTTATAATGATTCATGAATGTCTAATGACCTGATTGATATAATGATTTCGCTGATTGTAATCCCCGTAGAATAGTTTTCATTCCCTATTTCGCCCCACTTTAAATTTAAACTTTGTCACCCCTTTGTCTATAATGAAAAATTGCAATTCTAGTCTATCTCTTTTTTAATTTTCATTTAAATTGGTTTAGTGGTTTCGCCCTAAAAGCATTACAGACACTGGTGGTTAGACAAGCTGGTTGGTCTAGTGGTTAGTGAACCTGACTACTACACCGGAGGTCGTGTGTTATAGAATAATTATGTATTTAAAAGTATATATGTATAATATCAGTTATCTGACCACCATAGTACAAGCTAACGTTTAGTTTGGGGTCAGACGGCCGTGTGTAAATTGCCAAAGATATTTATTTATTTACTTGCGGCGTGATAAACGGTGCCTTGCACCGGGGGCCCAGCTCAGGGGACCCTTGGAAACTAACAACCAACCTATAAAATTCACCCGCTTTCGGAATATTGTGTTATAAAATTTAAACAGCTAAGCTGAGGTCCCTGTTTATTTTTTGCGTCAGTCTTTGGTTTTTTTTTCTTAAAGTTTATTTGAGCCACACATTCATATTATACAAACAGTTTTTATAATTCATAAAATAAGCTGTAATTAGTCCAATGGCAATGGAGACATTAAATGTATCTCAGTGCCCACATTGTATCACTGAACGATGTCGCATTTAATAAAAGACCTTGTCTATCAGGGTTGGATGTGCTGCTATTTGATACTTGGCAGGCTCCATGTAGACAGGGCACCAAGTCTTACATAGTTAATACAACAATAAGATTAAAGAAAAACTACATCTGATTACCGACAATCAGGCTAACGTTTATAATATTGTTATAAATGTACCTGTAATAAGTTTCCGTTACGTTCGCAGGAGAACAAGGCGCTGTACTCGTTCGAGGACAGCGGGGACTACGTGGCGGACGTGCGCTGGTCGCCCGCGCACCCCGCGCTCTTCGCCGCGGCTGACGCGGCCGGCCGGCTCGACCTCTGGAACCTCAACAGGGATACCGAGGTGGGGATCTACTTACACTGGATAATATAGACTAATAACTTTACTTCAATAGTATGATAATCACTTTTTTCTATCCTTTTCGACCCCCTTGTGTCTTACCTAAACTCAAAATTCGCATTGTTATCCTCTTCTCATGATCGTACGCTTCGCTCTACAGAATCGTACCTTCTATGCTTCCCCATCCATCTATCTATCTGGATTTGTATCCAACTCCTTTGCTGTTCAGGCTATGATACCACCACAAAAGACCTGATACCCACAAGTTCCGTTTCATTATTCTTTGTTTCCATAACAGCATGTAGGAATTGCTATTTAAAGGCACTATTAGCCTTTCAAGTAGGCTAGCCTTTTGAAGTAATGAAAACACTTTATTGCTATAGAACCAAACATATGTTTAGCTAGTGAATACACGCGAAAAATGCTTACGAATACATCAATATTATATGTACGGCGTTATCTTATACAGCAGCCGGTCTGCCAATTAGCTGTGGTCGGAAGTTCCAAAAAAAAACAAAAAAATATTATTTTGGCACATTCTATGAAAGATTTAACCGTCCACTTGGCATAGAGACTTCACGAATGGATGGATAGCGACATCATTAGGGTTCCGTGGGATACGGAATGATGTTATATGGTTTTGCAGGTGCCGGTAGCTTCTGTAATGGCAGAGGGTGGCGCGGCGTTCAATCGGGTGTCGTGGACGCCCGGCGGCGCGCACCTCACCGCGGGCGACGACGCGGGCCGAATCTGCGTCTACGAGCTGGCTGAGGTACGTCGCCATTGAACCCATATTGTTTTTGACCATACAACGATTGTATGGTAAATTCTAGATCAAAATTTGTACTGAGTATACTCTCTACAACAGATATACGCACGCACACACACAAACGTTAACGTCTGGCAAACAATACACTTGTACATTTAATTGTGCTTGTCGCCTTAATTTCTGATATTTTTCAACTGTATTTTATTATTAACTTTAAATTTCTCATTTTAAATTACATTACCTTATGGGAAATAAATAATCTCACACATGTACAATATTTTTTATTTGTATGTATGTGTTTGCAGCACGTGTGGCAGCCGCGCCATGACGAGTGGAGCAAGTTCGTGTACACACTGCAGGAGCTGCGCAACAACCAGGCGGATGAGGAGAGCGACCGGCTCGGGCTGGCGGCCGGGCTCAGCGGGCCCGCCTCGCTCAACAGCCTCTCCTCGCTCGCCAGCAACCCGCTGCGGTAGGCGACGCGCTGCCAATCGAACAGGTATATGACTGGAGACATGGCAGCTCGATATTTTTCTTGGACGTTGATGTGTAATGTTCTTTTTTGTCAACAGAACATAACCCAAAGGAGGGGCAGGTACGCTCTCGGTACGCCCATGCCGTTAAATCTTTTATAGAGGGACATCTTAAATAGCTAATGTATATGTCAGAATTTGTGTTTTTACTTCCTTCACGATAGGAGTGACTACGAGCTGACACTGATTTTTGCTGCAATCTCATACAAAATTTACGAAGAGTTCTTCACAATAATACTGGTTCATTAGTTAGAATAACTAGCACCTAGCCCTGGTATGCAGTCAGTTAAATTTTTACTTTGTTCTAGTAGATGTTTCATATCAGTCAAGATCTAGCTATCTTAGACAAGAAGGATGAAGTCATGATATTGGTGCGTTCAGTGAAATTTTACAAAGGAAAAATGCATGTTATACTCAATGTACTATTTATATAAAATTTATAAAGCTACTCAAAATTATGCATTCCTAATTGTAGAACTATCATTATCGTAAGAACAATAGCTATTAAGCACAAAATATTGCAATTTCCATTATTCATTTCAAACTACATTCCGATGAGAATGTATTTATTATAATACAGGAATTCAAGAGAGGGATGGATGATCAACTCAATTGTACCCATTTTATTATACCAAGAAAATATATATTGAGGTTCAATTTAAAATGAAATGAAATTGTTATTCATATTAATTCTCTGCTTTTCCTAGATCATAAATAATTTAGAGGCGATATATTTTAATTTGAAATATAATAACAAAAAGAGAAGTATTTCTATCTCTTGTTATGTAAATATTTTATATAACTGAGAATATTTTTTTAATTTCATTAGAGCCACATGTTAAAAGAACAAGAACAGCTCATATTGTCCTAAAACTAAAAAAAATTAATATCAAGTGTTATTGTTAGACTTTATAGTTTTAACCTATAAACTGCTGTATTTATTTAATAAAAGACAGATTAAAGTATTAGATAAGCAGCATTTGAGCAGGTACTTATTTAATGCATACTGTAACAGTTATTTAATAAATGCTTATTGATAATATTTGTTTTATTCCATTTAAAACATTTGTTAAAATTAAAAGAACTGCAGGATCAGAGGAAGTATCCATACTAAAATTTACACAAAAATAAAGTTTAATTGGTTGTAAAAAATTATTTTATTTGTGTAATACATATTTTAATGTACAAAAGAAACATTAGCAGACTAACAGTTAGCATTTTATGTTATAACTATTCAGGGGAAAATGGTATAGCAACCTTTCCCTTAGACAAGTTCACTTCATCCCAACAGGTGCAGTGTAAACTTTTTCTATCCATAATGTCTGTGTACAGCTTGCCCTCCAAGTGATCCATTTCATGTTGCACTATTCTAGCTGCCCACCCCTGATATGTCTGTCTCTGAGTCTCCCCTTCAGTATTTAAACCTAAAACAATTACGGTAATTAACAGTTATGCTTCTAAACAGCAAAAGTCTTTAGATAACAGTGAACACTTAAAATCACATGGCCCATGTTTTTGTTTATAAAGCCCTTTAAGGTCATTATAATTCTAAAGTCACTCCAACTAAATTGCAACAATTGACAGTTGACAACCTGATACTTCAACTGCCTTGTATCTGGCTACATCAGCAGCAAATGACCGCACACTTTCACAGCCCTCTGTGTGTATAAGTTTTTGGTAATCAACAACTTTTAACACTGGATTGATATAAACCTGGAAAGAAACACTTAAGAGTAGCTGTATGCTATACTGTTACAACAACACTAGTGTTACATAACAGATATTTAGACTGACTTCTTCAGAATCTTCACTTACGTACAGTATATGGAATAACATTCATGTCTCTTATTTTCGCAAACTCTGGTGGTACAGATGCAATTTGTTTAGCAGTGTGTTGCATCACAAATATCCTTAAATTGACACCGATCTGAGGCGCTGACATGCCGACACTGCCGTACTTGTACAAGACGTATTGTAACTTTGTTATAACGTTTTGAATAGCGTCGCTTTTAACTTTTTCTATAGGAACTGGCTGACAAACATTGCGCAGAATGGGGTCGCCGATCTGAACGACGTGCTCAAATGGTGGTGCGGACGTGCCCCGTTTGGGAGATAAACGGCCATACCAGTTTAAGGCCTTTCTCATTAAACCCATTGTGATCCTTGTATAGTGGAACTGTAACTCTCAAGTGTTTTCATAGGACTAGTTAACCTAAAAATATATTTGATTAAAATATTGGATTAGTTTCAATTCTAGTGCAAAATAGTGTACAAAAATTGGAAGGAAAATTTTAATTCAATATTTACCGTTGTTTTTCATTAATTCTTTAAAAAATATTTTCCAACTCGAGAGCGACAGTTGACACTGCTGTTAACTTGACACATTGTCATTGCATTACAGTGGTTTTTCTTTCGTAATGGTATTGGCGTACGTACCCACAGCCAATATTCACAGTATGTAAAGAATAGTTTACCGTACGTAGTCTATAGTGGGCGCGTACATATTATTTCAGAAACACATTGGCCCCCATCGTCGACAAATCTTGTAAGGGACGTTCAAGCACTAAGTAACGTCATTTTTAAAGACTTTTTAGTGTGTTGACTAAAATGATAAATCCTGAATAATATTTTAAATGTGTACAGTAACTTTTTCTATCTATTACGTTTTCACATCTACACCGTTGAACCGTTTGATGGAGATCGGTATAGAGAGACAGTGGAGCATAGAAACGAATTCGCAGAAAAAACTGAATTGTGGTATTTTTGTATGGATATAAAAATAATTTTGTAAGATTATAAAACTAAAGTGCGTTCACATTTTATTTAGTTAAAATAAAAAATTGACAAAATACGATTATCCACCTAATAAGATCATACCCCATATTAATGCGCATTACCATCTAAGACTACATCGCCACTTACCATCAGGTGGGACTGTAGTCAAACATTAACTTATAATATGTGAAAAAAAAATACTCCCGAGGAGGTTACCATTTCATTAACCATTTATGAAATTGTGTTGCTTAAGCCACGATGAGGTCTTCTAGTAAAGGCGACATTTAAGCGTTTTGGATCGAAAATTTAATTTTGTTTCACTCCGGGACCTAATTATATTACACGTGTAGTACTAAATAAGAATATTACACGGAGAAAGATGCTTTAGACACAACGGTCTAGCGGCAATCTCGAGTAATTTGTGCAATAGGAAGTGCTTTCGGTAAAAGCGTAAGCGACTGCTCGTAGCAAATATTTCTCAAGAGTTTCCGTTCTTCGTAAGACATTTAATTTTAAAGGCCATAAATCCCCTCTGCATTTATTGATAAATAACAGTCGTTGAGGTATGTCGAAAACTTAGAGTGGCATACAAATTTTAGCGTCTTCAGTTATAAGAGGTTCATCCACACTCATAGATCACCCACACCTAAAGCCTACAAACCACACTCGCAGCTACACTTCGGTCGATCACAAGGACTCGTAGGTGCTACATATGATTCGAGTTGTTTATGAAATCGAATGATTGAATTAAAGGTTAAATTAATTTGCATTGTATATTATGTAAATGATTTCTAATATTGACCTTATGAATTTAATTATCAAGGGCTATAAATTAACAAGTATTGTATTAAAAATCAGTCACGGTGTTTTCTAATATCTTTGTTAAATTTACCCGCAGCAGCTTTTACCTACTTGCCCCTACTTACTACTAGCCCCTACTTACTACTAACCCCTACTTACTACTAGCCCCTACGGCTATGCCTCAAAGAGGTACCGAGTTCGATTGATGGCAGAGGATGATTCGGGAAGAGAAGCCGCATATTTGTAACAATTGTTTGAATTGTGATATCCAACTACGCACCACACCAATATAATGTATGTGTAACCGTTAAGTGTGTATCTTGCGTTCTGATACGTACTAAAGAAACTCCACAGCACATTTAAAATTTTGCCCTGTCCGTCCGTTCTTTTGGCTGTATGTTTATATCTTAATTCAGATATATCTATTTACAAATCTATTAAGTATAATCCGTAACTCGACGTCGAAGCGGGTAATGCAGGCTGGTGTTATGTTTAGTTCGTTTCAAACAACCAACACATAAACACGTTCCACAATGCCGCAATGTGTTTTCAAATTATTTATTACACCTAACTAGGAACAATGGGTGTAATTAAGCTACACCATTTTTTTTGCCGATGTTCCTTGTTTTAATCAATTTATAAATTAATATCTCATTGGTTAGTCACGACGTACGTGCGCAGTCATATTGAATATACAGAATTCGGATCTGTGGTTTTTACTTACACTACAAAAATGAGTATTATTCTATGGACTTCAACGTCGACCTGTGACTTTTGATTCCTTCCTTTTTTTTGGTAAACAAATTTTATTTCAAATTAAGTGCATGTGCGTTCATTATTTTTTATATATGAATTATAAAACATCTGAATTTTTTGCGATATGTTCTCGTTTTTTTTAATTTAGAATAGAAAATAAAATGCGTAAATAAAATATATCGGGTACATAATTTTAATATAGTACATATTTTGTTTCACAGTAAACCCTTATGAATATTAATTATAGTGACGTTCTAGTTCCAGTTTCCTGAAAGTAAGTAAACAAGCGCCTATTTTATTATGTACTTGCTAGTTGATCCTGTCTGAATATTAACGCTTCAATTAAAAAGTTAGGTTAAACCCGAAACGTATTACAGAAATTATAACCATTAATATATTTCAAACATGTCAGTGTCTCATAAATATATTTATTTGTGTAATTGTATTAATGACTTTTTGATCTATTTATTTGCAACATTCAAATACAGGTAAAGCTCGTTGTCGTTGGCAGCCCTGCCTGTTCAATGAGTAATTTTAATGTAATATTTAATAATGCGTTCAAAATCCATTATATTATAGATGTTCAAACTAGGCGTGAAACTTACTAGGCACACATTAACGGCAGCGAAACGAAACATGTCCAGCCAGGAGGCAGATGTAATTTTTGAAACACTAAATAATGCTGGTATTATTACATTAAACCGGCCTAAAGCTCTGAATTCGTTGAATACATCTATGGTGGAGAAGTTGCTGCCGCAGCTAAGGGAATGGGAACGCACCAAGACCCTGGTGATAGTGAAGGGAGCAGGAGACAAGGCATTTTGTGCTGGTGGAGATATAAAGGCGGCTATTGATAAAGTAGAAGGACCTATATTTTTCCACACAGAATATAATGTAAATTACCTCATAGGGAAATATAAGATCCCATACATTGCATTTATAAATGGCATCACTATGGGTGGTGGTTTGGGATTATCAGTTCATGGGCGGTACAGGGTGGCCACTGAGAAGACAATGATTGCAATGCCAGAGACTAAAATTGGATTGTTCCCAGATGTTGGTGGATCTTATTTCCTGCCCAGGTTGCAAGTTAATCTGGGATTGTACTTAGGCTTAACAGGTGAGATAAATTTCTGTAAGAATTATAAAATGTTTTGTTAGGTATACAGTATACTTCAAAAGAGATTATACAATATTTCAATGTAAAGCTATTGAGATTCATTTAGAAATAATTAAGTTCGAAATGCTGTTATAGTAAGATAGGTTACATTAAAAAAATTATATTGGGAAAAAGCAATTGTAACTCAATATTTTACAAGCTCCTAATTAGTGTATATGTATTAAGTGTGGTATATACTTATGCATTGAAGAGTTATTGTCACTTCTTCTGGTGTCTGTCTGTAGTCAAATTTTGTAAGTTAAATTTAACCCACCTCCCAGAGTATTACAGCTGAAATTGAATAAGCACTAATAGCCTGTCTTCTTGTATCAATCTAAAGAGATTCAGAGATGACCAACAGCAGAGCCAGCAGGTAGAAGGATGGGTCACCAGTACCACTACCATCACCAGTACCACCACTAGTGGCAGCAATTTATTGGATGTCCTTTATTCGCTTTGATTAAGCCCTGCTGCAGTCATTTTGGTGCCACACTTACAGTGTTTGGTTTGGTTACTAAACTCAATTCTCAATAAAACAGCATGGTGGAGTATGCCCTAGGCCGCTTTAGTTGCTATGATGTCACAGAGCTGATGATTATGGTGCCGAAAAATGGTCATAGGAACTTTGTGACAAAACAAAACGTTAAATTAACACGGGGTTTTAGACAGATTTTTTATTCTTTGAGTATCTGCTCAGATAATATCTGGGGTGTGATAATGAAGCTGCATATTGATGGTGCATGCAAATGCATATTTTTAGTTTTTAAACAATAGTTACTATTATTTTGATTGACGGTCAAAGATAAGGTTTGTTGGAACAAGAATCTTATATTAGTGACCTTCTAGTTTAGATTAACTTATCTACAGCTACCACTCTGTCATAATAATTTATAATGTGTGTGGTCTGATGTATCTGAAATATATAGGTTATTAAATTAATATGATTACACCATTTATTCACAAAATAATGGAATTAACATACAGTGTTATGTACATATTACTTAATACATATTTGTTAATTGCATAACACGTAGTTTTATATAACATAGCAACATAAAATATTATGTTTGGACTAGGGTTCGCCCGCGGCTACGCCCGCGTGGTATGTTGATAAAAAGTAGTCTTATGTGTTATTCCAGAGTATAATATATCCCTTTACCAAATTCCATTCAGTTTCGGTAGTTTTTGCGTGAAGGAGTAACAAACGTCCATATATCCTCACTAACTTTCGCATTTATAATATTAATAGGATGTCATCCATTTATTGAGAAAAGTTTTATAGACTAAACTCATACTTAATTCAGAAACACAATATATGCACTGCACAAAGTGATAGGGAGATTAGTGCAGGAGGATTCTTCGTTCCATTTTGGTCTTATGTTCTTTAGAGAAAACTATCCCTAGCAGCTGAACTAGTTACTTCGTACGAGCAGGAGTTTTATCCGCGTAACTCCCGATCCCGCGGGGTTTCCGGGATAAAAACTATCCTATATGTTAATTCAAGTTACCCTCTATGTGTGTGCAAAATTTCATGAAAATCGGTTTGGCATTTTTTGCGTGAAAAAGAAACAAACACAAACTTTCGCATTTATAATATTAGTAGGATCTACATTTTGTCTCATTACGATATGATCATCATCTCAACCCATCACGGCCCTCTATCCAGCACGGGTCTCTATCTCTTCTCTGAATGAGAAGGTTAAGGCAAACTTCACACACCTTTGAGTCTTCCAACTCCCCGGCATGCAGGTTTCCTCACGATGTTTTCCTTCACCGTTATAGCGAGTGACATTTTAATGCTTAAAACGCACATA
>DWJZ01005058.1:0-14555 GCA_018249125.1 Asbolis capucinus | reverse complement strand
AACTCTGTAGGCTCTATGCCAAGAAAAATAGCTGCTGTGATAGCGGCATAGGGTGGGTCACAAAATATTGATTTTATTTTAAAATAAAGATTATTTTAAACAAACACAAGTTGTTTCATTACATTCAGTACAAAACTTTTTTAGATATTCAAATATCATAGGGGTGCTTCAAACTTTTGGCCAAGGCTGTGGTACTTCAGAACTTTTAACTGAGTCGACCGATTTTGATGGATTTTTTTTTTAAATCTGGCGCTTGTCATTTAGTCCCATTCAACACGTTCCCTGCGGCACTGTTTTTGCTATGCTTTCATTAACTGCGGTACGGGGTTTTTTGAACCCTGTGCTAAACCAGATATTTCGGTATGAGGTCTATTAAGCCCCACCGCCCTTACGAGACTAAAATATTTTTTTTTGCGCGAAGTCAAAAAACAACAAAGATTTAATCACAATTATTATTAACAATAAATTGATGAATCTAAATCTGCCGCCGCACTCGGTTAGGTTATTTAGTTTAGAATTTGTACATAAAATAAAGTGTGGGATTTTATGCATCCCGTGCCGCACTGAAAAAGAGCACATTTGCACAAAATTTAGTGATGGGAAATAAAAACATCATTTTTTTTAAGTCTAATTTAGATTTATGTAAGCAGACTGAAAAGTTATTTTTTTATATCATAATTTCTATTTTAGTTTAAGGACACTGCAACGTACTAAAACAGTTTAGTCACTCCCAAACAATTTTTATTAAGAAATCTCAAATAATTTTAATTAAATTTTATTTGTTATTTTGTGAAATTAAGAATGCTTTTTATTAAACCACTAACTCAGTGCATTCTGAGAGGATCTTCTTCACTTTTTTGTCTGCTTGCCTGACGACTTAGCAAGAAGGTACGCAATTTTTCATAACATCCTACACATCTTCTCTTTGCTGAACCCTTTACGAGATGTGTTTTACTTGTTGTGGTTTCTGAAAAGATATTGATTTTATTAAAATGAATTTAAACATTATGATCAGTTGACAAAATTAAGTAGTATTATTGTTGGTAACTTATCTGTTTTTTAAATTCCACTCAAAATCCGATATTTGCTCAAATTTACCAGTCGTATCTTCATTATTGTTTTTTATATATAACTTTTTAGAGTGCAACACACGACACTGGCCGGTTGAACCAAGCGCATGGTGTGGTACGAGGTACGCGGGAGTAAAAGGTGCTTTCAGCCGCGTTTCCGCACTGTATTAACATTTTATTGCTTCAGTGCGGCACGAGGTTTAAAAAACCCGGTACTGAGTTAGGTATAGCACAGAGTCCGGGACCAAAGGCACATCTCAAATGTATATTTATCCCTTTCCTACTCCGATTCAAAGAGAAGTTATGCCTTCTGCACGATAGGGAAATCTGTGATTATCCTTGCTGCACTACGATCGAGACACAAACAGATTTGGAGTTATTCTTTATTAAAATATTTTTGTTTGTTCGATACCTAATAACTTTTTATTCAGTGTCCCGATTTTTTAAATTTTAAGTTAGTACTTGTACCATAGGTTCATGTAAGTTTAAGCCACACCTTATGAGTGATTTTTGAGTTATTCATATTTTTCTTGCTCTTCTTCATATTCGTTATTAACTTTTCATTGGGTATAGCGAATTTGATTCTTTTTTTATTCAGAAGCTAGTACTTGTCGCGTAATTTGATGTAATTTTGCGAAAATGATTGACAATAGAGCAAAGTGATGTACTACAGTTTTATAGAGCATATCAATATCTACAAATAAATCCGTGATAGTGTACTCTGTTACAGTTTTTTGGTTCATTACATTTCATTAGATGCTAACGGGATGCTTGAGACAATGTATTTTCTGCTATTATTCATGGCAAAAGCTCGTTCAAAACTGAATAAGAATGCCGTTTGTTTTTTTCTCAATGAATGGGGTTGAAATTAGAAATTAAAGTTTTTCATAAGAAGATATAAGCTTAACACTTTGACTCATGGATAAGATGAATGACTTTTTGAAATATCGGTTTAAAGTATAATAATGGTGGGTACCCGTTAAGAGTTTTAAAATTTTTAGTTTCCACAATGATGAAATTTTAAAATCATGAGAAATTACTTTTATTGGTAGCACAGTCACATAAGTGTTCGGATTCCTGTATAAAATCATAAGCAACTAATTGTTTTTATATTTATTTTAGAGATAAAACTATTCACGTGACTGTGAAGAGGTCGATTAATCGGCGTGCCGACTACAGTAATAACAGAGATTATTTATAAAATAATTGCTTTAAAACTAATGCTTGCTGAATGGTGTTACATTTCAAAATTTGTAAGACTAGTTTATACTATAAGAAAACGTAGTGCGTTTTTTCTGTACTTACATTGAATATTTTTGCAAAATTTTAGTAAGGGGGCACTCTAATATCGAGTAGAGCACGAAAATATTTTTTTCTGTAATTATTGCCTGTCTGTCTGTCTGAACATACATCACGTGAAAACCCGTGGACAAATTTCGATGAAACTTGGCAGAATTAATAGTGGAATATACCGGTTTAACATTTAAGATACTTTTTATCCCGAATAATACCGGGGTTTCCTTGGGATAGGGTATAAGTTTGTATGGGATTTTTCTCAAATATCAACCGATTTTCTTGAAATTTGCAACAAATGTTCGTTAATGAAACATAAGTCTCACAGTTATTTGATATTTTGTAATGAAAAGGCAAAATAATTTTGAAATTTCCAATACAAGCTCCCGGATGATGCGTGTATACTCTAATTGGTTTGCTTTTTGAGAATTTGTGTTAAAGTTAATGAATGAAATGGTCTTTTCAAAATCTTTAAATTGATACCCAAACATGCTAAGGTAATATAAAACCAAACCTATTTTTCATTTGCGGACGCTATTTCGAAACTTTGCTAAGGTGGTCGATTGGTCGGGTTTACCAACCTCATATATTCAACGTATTCTCAGTTATAGGCATTTAATTCTAAAGCACTTTTCGCCAATCCGCGCTAGAGGCATCGTAGTCGAGTAGGTATGGTCTATATCTCAATCAGAGGGAGACTTATGTTCAATGATGGGCCATTAACGGTTCGAAGTAAAAGACATATATATGAAATATTAAAATAATAAAACTTTAAAAGTTTCCCGAAAGAAAATAGTCAAACAATAATATCAGAAGGCATATTTCTTAGGTACGAATTTAGTGTGAATCTCGCTCGTCATAATATGACATATACGATACTAGCTACAAAATAAGTAGACTTTAACAAACGACTAAAGTGCTTCTTCCTTATTATTTTAAATTTGTGTCGTTATATTGCGTCGCTTCGAGGAACGTACGTTGTGTACAAACATGTAGGCATATAAACCTATAGCGCGGACATTTACATAGATAACACATACTGTCTAGAATAAACAAAGTGTTTGTGATAATCATCCACCAACTTCTTACAGGGTTAAGTTCACAGTTTTGTTATAACTAGCTAGATAACATAGTCGTCTTTTAATCGAACGTGCATTTTGATATGGCTAGTCTAATAACGGTAATATGGTGGTCCTTTCTACTTAGATATATTTCTGCAGAACGGCCTACTTTAAACAAATTATTGTTTAATGGTAATTATGAATTTATTGACCTAAGTTTTCCGTTTGACGATAACACAATGAATTGGATGGATACGAAAAAGTTTCAATTTATTCATAAAATTCAATATTATCAAGAAGATGGTTCATGGTGAGTGCGTATGTGTATTTATTACCTATAGATGATACCAATATATTTATAATTTTAGTCGTATTGGGTGTCTTAGAATACACACCTCGAGCCCGTGCTGGCAGAACAGGGTGTTGTGAGAGGTAACAAAAGTCAACTGCTCGGTGATAGGGCTTCTTTTTGTGAATTCTGACTGGCTGGCTACCACCCTTGTGCTTTAATCAGCTGTCAAACGATTAGACCTGTTCCGGTTGGGGCTTGAGAGCCAGTTCTCTATTTTTTCTCTCCTTCCCTCCCCATACTATTCTGTCACCCATTCTAAATCGGTATGTTGTTGGTGTATCCGGGGTCAGTTGCTGTCATTATTGATCTCTTCCCTTGTCTCTTTTTCCGTGCACATGCGGGTCTATTACTCCCTTCCGGACAGGCAACGCCTTAGTAACAGCCCAGCAGTATATTAATGTCAATGGGTGATCACTAAGCATCAGGTGACCGTTCTACTAGTTTGTCTGGTTTTAATATTAAAAAAAATCGTGATTATCTTTCATGTTAAAAATATGATGTTGCGTAGGATGATGGTATAACGCTGGATGTAAAATAATATAAGGACTAAATAGATGCGGGGATCAGTCAAGTCATTTTCATCTGATACGTTAATAATTGACTGAAATTATACTACCGTATAATTAAAGAAGCGATGAAACCCAGATTGCTAGGCATAGGTAAATGATAAACTTAGTGAATTTCTAGATATTAATTATTTTTTAAATAAGGTACACATTAGTACATAGCTTCTTTACTAGTACCTAGCTTCTTTTTTGTGAAGGTATGCTTCAAATGATTTCGCTGCTGGAGAACATACCGGAACCCACATGGACGCCCCCCAGCATTTTAAGAGACTTGGGAAATACATCGGTGATATTGAACTTGAAAAACTTATTGTGCCGTGTAAGTCTTTTCAAATTTATGATTATTTTATCGTCTTACATTTTCCTTCCACTAGGTACCTCTTGAATTCCACATGCAATAGGGATGCCCTAGTGTTTATGTACTAGATCGTTTTTTATCATCTTAAGATAGGGGCGTTCAGTTTCCAGCAAATAAGCTAAATCGATTTCGATTTTACTTTACAAATAGACACTGCGCACCACAGCACGATGTACCAACCAACCGGTTTGACATTTGATACGATGCAAATTTGAATCGACCAATCATGGTGCATTATTAAATCTACACTAATATTATAAACTTGAAGAGTTTGTTTGAACGCGCTAATCTCAAGAACCACTGGACCGATTAGAAAAAATCTTTCAGTGTCAGATAGCCCGTTTATCGAGGAAGGCTATACATATATCGTCACGCTAAGTTCAAAAGGAGCGGAGCAACAACGAAGAATGTTTCAAAATCGAGTTTTTTTTTCGTATGGAGAGGTTCTGCTGCGTAAACGATTGAAGTTTTGCAAAAATCATGTATGACAGAAACGAAGTCGCTGGTTAAAGTTAGGTTAGTCCAAAGTAACTGTTTCACGCGGACGAGGTTGCGGGCGAAAGCTAATCTATGTTAAGTGGTTTTCTAACCTTCATTTAAACCTAATTTTTGGTAGTAGATCAAGTTAAATGGTACGAGTACCTTCGTCTAGTAATTATTAGTAGGTCCTACCTAGAAAAAAGATTATTTTTTTAAATCGTTCGTTAATTTCCAGTGATAATCGTGGATATAAGTTCCAGAGTGAACGGTGACCCAAACTTCGTTCTTTACAAGCATCATATGGATTATTTATTAAACGACAACAACGGAGAACCATGTTTGATAATATTTAAATTTGGATGGACACAGTTTGCTCATAACAAGACTGCGTATTTGGGTGTGGATAACAAATCATTAAATTTTCCTGGTAAGTATAATATACATTTTTGTACTATGTACTTATTTAAACTTGGTCTGTGAAATGGTATGTAATCAGAAATGTAGATAGTTCGTAAGGCGGTAGAGATGAGAATGTTGAGATGAAGTGACGCTAATGGATAGAGTAAGAAATGAGTATGTTAATGGAAATCTGAAAGGTGCAGTACTATAAGAAAATAAAATAAATATCTTTGGACAACTCACACACGGCGATCTGACCCCAAACTAGTAAACATACATAAAACTTTTTAAATACATAAATAGATATTTACACCCAGATACACAGAGCACACATTCCTGCTCATCACAGAAAAGTTTGACCTGGGTGGGAATCGAAAACACCGTTCAGGTTCACCAACCACTAGACCAACCGGCCTGACGAAAAGCTGAAAGGGAAGCGAGTGTTCTGGTATGGGCACGTAATGAAGCGAGAAGAAAATCATGAGATGTGACGAGAAGAATGATGGCTACGAATGCGTCGGAAGAGACTTGAACGGACGGAGAAAAGAAGAACAGATTTTGTGAGAATATATGAAATATAAAGGAGTTAAGAGAAATTATAAAGGAGTTAAGAGAAGGGCAGGATGATGATGTTTTTGCGCTGAAAGTGATCAACGAAGTTAAGCTACTGTGAGCGCAGTCGGAATGGCGGGTGACCGCTAATGGCAAAATCTTGAGCAAACGCGCTTCGGAGGTCATTTAAAATTGTCGACACCTACCCGTATTTATCGTCAGGTTTCAGCCGTTAAGCCATGTTGGAGGCTTTTGGGTGATGTAAAATTCTTTAGTTCATACTTGGATTAGCCAGTAGCCCTTCCATGAAAACCCATTGGGGTAACGAAGTGGAGAAATTTAACGAAAACCATAGTTTAATAAACCTGAAAATACATTTATTTACTTAGATGTCTAGCAGACTATTGTTTTCCAAGTAATAAAACCTATAGATATAAGCGCTAATTGTATGAGGCCCGGGTGGAAAAATCTTTAGACGTGCCCATAACGTAATCGAAAACATTGTAATGTGAAAAAAGGTGTTCTTTGTTTAATTTGTGTACGATTGAGACTTTCTGTGCGTGTCGCGGCACACCTTTGACATATTGTACGTCTAGATGAATAATAATAATCTTTATTAATATAAATGATTGAATATGCGTTGTAGCGGGTAAAATATGCGGTTACAGA
Source organism: Asbolis capucinus (assembly GCA_018249125.1). Lineage (NCBI taxonomy): Eukaryota > Metazoa > Arthropoda > Insecta > Lepidoptera > Hesperiidae > Asbolis > Asbolis capucinus. The sequence continues at coordinate 7,755 of DWJZ01005058.1, read as the reverse complement.
CCATACAGTGCCAAAGTGGTCGCTTTCTTCTAGCAGCATGCGATCAGACAACTGGTAAACACATATATAGCTTTAAATACATATATAGATATTTTTAATTACACACAGGCACAGAATAAATATTACTGCTCATCACAAAAAGGTTTGATCTGGATGGGGATCGAGTCTAAGATCTCCGGCTTGGTAGTCACTTTTTGACAAAACGGTCAGTCAGAAGACACGTAACAGGTTCTTATTTTAGGTCTGAGCAGCGAAGTAGCGGAATGGATAACAACGTCTTATAAGAACGTAGTTGGTATTGGAGTCGATGTCGCTTCCGTTGACCCTGGTTCCAGCAAAGATTTCCCAGTACATAAGATAGTAGCTAATGCTGGCCTCTACAACATAGAAAATGTCAAATTGGACAGACCAGTACCCGGTAAGAACTTTATTATTGTCAACTAAACATTTCAAGGTCTATTGAAGTGATAGTTACAGAACTGCGTCACAGGGGATTATGCCTCGAAAGGATATTGAAAAGTTGATTTTAACTGAACTTTATAAACTAATTAAAATAATACTAGAACTTGGCCACAATTTGAAGTCTTTTGCAAGCTTAACAAATTTGTATGGAAAACATCATTTTTGAAGCGCCTGGGTATAGACTAAATGTATACCAATTTGAATGTCTATTCCTTTTCCAGAGTTCGGATGTACAGCGTTCGCCCTGCCTATGAAGATTGCATTGGGCACGGGAGCACCGCTTCGATTAGTAGCAGTCTGTCCTAAATTGGAAGCTACTCATTTTTAAGACGATTTTTTGAATATAATTTTCTTTTAGTTCAAGATATATTAACGTTGCAACAATGTAATGATACTTGACAATAACGTAATTAATGGAATAAAATTTGTTTTTATAATATCCAATTTTAATTTTTAGAGCTGTACCTCGCCTATACTTGTGCGATTTCGATTTGGGAATGTAACAAACCGTTGCCTAGCAACCTGTGACAAACAGGTGAATTAAACTTATTACTTGTTTTATCAGTTGAAAACTCCTGCACCATTACGTTTTTAAAAACTTGCTTGTAAATCATGCTACGTGCTTGGTAACAAATGCATAAAGTGTATTAAAACGAAAATCAATAAGGTATAAAACAAAGTACTTCAATAGGTGAAATATTGAGTGTATTAAAACGAAAATCAATAAAGTATAAAACAAAATACTTTAATAGGTTGAAATGTTGAGTGTATTAAAACGAAAATCAATTAGGTATAAAACAAAATACTTCAATAGGTTGAACTAACTCCATGAAATTAAGGATGCCAGAGTATGAACAACTGTATAACTATATTTATTTGTAATTTATAATTTTCAAAAATATAATGAGTAGTTTAGTGGAAAATCCCTCATTTATGTCTGTTGATAAAACCCTACAAAATATGTTTATTCCAGATTGTTGCATCTAGTATAGATGTCAACGCAAAAGTCAAGACAATCTATTTTTCCAAGAATATCTTCAAATAGTTTTACGTACAATTATTAATCTAGCTTACGATTTTCTGACATGAATATTTCAAGTAATCAATTACTTTGATCCAAAATAATGGATATATATAATATGAGATAAAAAAAATAAAGAAAACATAATATAATAATATATAAGCAGAGAAGTAACAAAAATGTATTCGAAACAAAAAAATGACTTTTCTAATATTAAACTAATTTCGCAACTCGATGCGACGCAATAAAAAAACACTGAACGAATTAAAAACTAATAATCACACTTTAAAAGAAAAAATATTTTTCTTGATCAGATCTTCATACACCAGTTCATCCTTATCATTTCTCAATTCCACCTGAGGAATTGAATTTTTATAATTCACAATTTTACATTGGAAAGGACCTTTGTCCAAAAAAATATCAGTATATTCCTGACTGATAACACTTACGTCTATTTCTGGGTTAATTTGTACTCTGTACAAGTTAGCCGATACAGTTGCTGGAGATAGATTTACATATTTCTCAGTAATTTCTTTAACATTAGACAGCGATATGATCTCAATATTACCATAATCAACAAACTTCACTTTCACTTGATTCTTCACTTCACTAAATTGTAAAATACTTGCTCTGTACCACTGGTTGTCTTCGGAGAAGACAGCAATACAAGCCTTATTTTCATATATACCACTTAATGGTGTCATATTGCCAGCGTCTTCTTGGAGTTTCTCAAACATATCTTCATACAACTTGGTGTTGTCATCATCATGTAATATTGTGAGTTCTAGCATATTCAAATCATTAATTGTTGTAATATTGCAAGAAAACTCTTCCCTATCTTGCTTTGGATATCTCAAAAATTGTTTATCCGAGTCCGTCTCTTCTTTTTCTACCAATTCATTCCAATCTTTATCTTTTAAGGATTCGAAATTAAAGGAATCATTTGATTGATTCGCTGATACACTATCATCCTCTAATATATAATCAGGACTGGAGTCTGACTCCACAATATAGGTTTCCTCACATGGTTTATTCTGAGTAGCAAATTTCCTTGTAACAGCCTTGCTTCCATCAGTATAGACTGCCATTTCAAATTCAACAAGATGATCATTGATCCACAATTTATTGAATTTCAATTCAATTGGTATAACACCTTGGATCTCTGGGCCACTTACTTGAACAAAACATTTCTTCTCAACAACAGATTTATGAATATAATCCAAAGTTTGCCGATCCCATACTTTATTTATTGGTCGAATTCGGTCCAAGATACACTTATGAGCTTGAATAGGAATTTGGTACAAAGCGATACTTTTTCTCATGTTAGTAAAAGAGCATGTTTCTTCATTGCCATAATCAATATAATGGATAAGGCAATTAGATTCTTCGTTGTTGACTTCCAGTACTCTTCCTCTGTAAAATCTGTTATCTAAATAATATAGAGCAATGCACGGTTCACCAACAGTCCATTTAGCAAATTTTGCTTTGGGATCCGGATTCTTGAAGCGAACATCGAGTGCTTTGCGGATCAGGTCCAAAGTGTCTTGCTGGTCCATAGAATGCAAGTAAATAATGCCATCATTGTCGATGTATCTAAAATCAGAAACAATCAAATTTATATGATATTGTATGTTTGTTGATAAAAAACCTATAAATACTAATATTGTAAATTCGAAAGCAACTCTGTTACCTTTTCATGCCTATAAACAGACGAATCTATTTTGATGAAAATTGGAACAGCTATATATACATATATTATTATTATATACGTCTGATACACATCGCCTAATAAAGTCGAAGTATACTTCAGTAAAGCACAAAATCGACATATTTTTTGTTAGTTGTAAATAAAATAAAAATATCTATACTAATAATAAAACTGTAAAAGGGTCAATTCTGTACGTATTCAGTGTTTCTTGAAAATTTTCGAAATCAATGGATCGATTTAGGTGAAATTCAGCATATTTGTGGCTTATGTAAGTATGACAATGGTTATAAGAATCCCAGAAAACTGCTTAGTTCTCGTCGGATAATAGGTCTACCAAAAAGAAGCGATGGCAATTTCTAGTTACTTCATAAGGGGTTAGACCTTGCTGCATTACTGAAAATCACACTTAAATTGGGCATTTCGCAGCTCAGGACCCACAAACTTTCAGAAAAATGTTCAAGTATTCATTTGTTTCCAATTCACATTTTCTCAAAATACGTACATTATCCTTTACAACGATAAAGTCTGTATAAAGTAGAAGTGAGCACAACTTAGTTGGTTTACGTTAAACCTACATATTGTTCATTCACTCCATATAACGATAACTTTCTTTCCACATAACGATAAAAAATACTTAGTCTCTTGAGTTTTGCTATAAAAAGTTTACACAGTATATAAAAAAAATTATATTTTATACAATAAATACAAATAACTTACGTTGGCATCCCGATAAACTCATTACTTGGCAACGTTTCCGGAGCTTGCCAGTCTGATATAAATATAGTATTCGTATCTTTATCAATGTTTTCAGTAGCAGTATCTTCGTTTACCGGAGTGGAAGAGTGAGAATTTGTTTCATCATCGGAGACTTTTGTTTTGAGTGGTTTCAACGGCAGCTGTTCTAATTGCAACCATTCATTGACCGAACCTGTCAGGTTCAGAAAAGACAGCATGTTCTCATCATCCTTTTCTGTCTCGGTTCGAGTTTCACTCGACTGTAAAAACATAATATATTTTTATTATTAACAGTCTTCAAAAAAGGAGGTAATGTATGTGATATTTTTGGAAATGCTAAATTTTCACATTGGGGCAGTCTATTAGACCTTTCTAAATATTTTATTCTATTAGGCCTTCTTACCAAATATACAAAATTTGACAGATCTATGTATGTATCTATGTTTGATTGTCTTGGCATATCTCCGAAACTACTTATCAGATTTTGGCCATTTTTTTTGAACATACACATCATAGAAAATATTAACAATATAGAATATTCAACGTTTAATTTCACCTAAGTGTTATTACAATTTTTGGCAAAGGTCGTTAACGGCGAAAGGCCCCTTATCAATTTTTGTCTTGTCAGATGGTTGTTTGGTTGGGAATCGAACCCACGACCTTCGGTGTAGTAGTCAAGTTCATTAACCACTAGCCCAAGCGGCGTGTAGACTGATAATTAACTTTTTTAAGCAAAGTTATTATCTAAATTTATTAAAACTTTGAGTGTACAGACTTATTACGATCAATCAAATACAACTTCATACAATCAATGTTTTTAAATTAATATCGTCGCAGATATTAAACATTTTAAATGTAAACAGGTACTCAGATTTATTTATTGTTATACCCAAATTTCGACCCAGATGCACGGGTCATGCATTACCATTAGGTAAGACTGCAGTGGAAAAAGAAATTAATAATATAAGTTAAACTTACCTCCTGTTTCTTTTCCGGAATAGCCAAACCTTGGTCAATGATTTTATTGTTGAGACATCTCCATTCTGAAGTGTTGGGTTCTAAGGCCCCACCTTGCACCGTGTGATACACCCACAGTTCCACTGGCATACTTTTGTCCTTGAAATTCCCATGTTTTGTGATAAAAATTCTTTTATACGCATCGATGAGTTCTTTCAAGTACTCCTTGGTAAGGGAAGGCCATTCATCCCCCACAGGGACCACTCCACATAGATGGCACTTGAAGGCCGCGTCGCCGATGGACGCGAAATCATTCGTCAGCTCCCTTAAAGACCCAATTGGAACTGTTTCAATGCAAGCAAAGTCGGAGTAAAACACTTTGGCATTGCCCCCGTCGATTTCCAATATAGCAGCTCTGCGCCAAGTCTGCGATTGGTTGCAGACTGTGCAACATCGGTCTCCAACCTTCCAATTAGTTTTCCCTTGCAAATTATCTGGTCTTTTAGAGTAGTATTTCTGCATCTTATCCGATAGCTCGTTGAATGTCTTCTGCTGGTGGATGAGAGAAACGTAGAAAAGAGATGGAGATTGATAATGCAAGATGTTAATCTCCAGTCTCAATGGACCCTTATCTTTTGCGTCCAAGTCCTTTTCCTTGATTTTTTGTTCCTTAGCCGGCTTCTTCAATATTGTAATGGTATCCTTTTTGGGTTCCTTTTGGGGTTTGGGCTTGTCCAATGGTGTTTTGTGGGTAATAACTTGTTCGCTGAAGTCGTCGTTCTTGTCAAACTTGAAAATTCTGAAACATTTACATTAAAACTATTTATTTATATTCATAGTTTAATTTGGTTATTATATTCTTCTAGTATAATACTGTCGGCGATTTAGGTTATGTCTAAGATGTTGAACACACTAACTTAATAAATGCCTTTTCACTCTTTCTCACTCCTAAATCATACGTCGGCAGGAACACCCACACGGGCAGGTTATTCCATTCTTTTGCTGTACGGATAAAGAAACACGTAGAGAACGGTGATGTCCGGACCGGTGGGCTACTAACGACATGATGATGGATGGAGGAAGGGGAACGGAGGAATGATATCGAATATGACTAAAGACGCAGTCATAGTTATTCATGGTTATTTCAATCGTTCCGTTGTATAAGATTCTGTGCATAGAAGCTATTGAGACAACAATAATTTTATTTTTTAAGTGCTGAATTTATTAAATAATATTTATAGCAGTTACCGAGAATAGTTGTGGTTTAGTTACATTTTTAACCACAGATTAATTTAGTGCCAATTATGAACTTAACTTCTAATTCAGGACAGGCCATAGTCTACCATGTTAGCCAAGTGCTGATTGATGGACTTCACATACTTTGGACAACTTTATACAGAACTCTCAGGAGTGCAGGTTTCCTCATAATGTTTTCTTTCACAGTAGCAAGTGATAATCAACTTCTGATACAACTTTGATGTTAGAGGTGAGCACCAGATTTGAACTGAGCATTTTTTCAGGAAGCCAATGTTCATACCACTAGGCTATTGCTGTTGCAACTTATCTTACTGAATATGTATTAAACATAAATAGAAAATATTTATATATGTATAAATAGAAATTATATTTTATTCTGTCAATCAGTATGTACACCCGTATTAAAAATCAGAGCAATAAAACATGTAGGTACACACACACACTCACACACTTGCGGACTAACAAATACAAACAAATTACCAGTAAGTTTGACTAGACATGTGATATTAAAAAACCGTAATTGGTTCTCAATTATACTTAATTTAGACGATTTATTTAGAAAAAAGCTGTGGATTTTGTAAATAAATAAATAAATGAACAAATAAATAAATAAATATATGTATACTCACCCGAAAGTAACAGCGAACTTTTGTTTAATCATCTGTTGGTTGATACAAATAACATTATCGGGATCGCTCCTGTCATAGAGAGTGATGCCGAGTGAGCCGCGGCTGCGGCTGTTGTCGTCCACGTGCAGGTCCAACAGTCGATTCTCGAAGTGTTTGAGCAACATCACAGAGCCAGGACTCCATTTCTTTTTCAGTGGTGTTATACCAGCGAGGTGACATTCCACAGCCTGTAAAAAAAGATAAATTTTATTAAAATCTTTACTAATAATAGAATTGTAACGGGGTCTGCTCTGTATATTGAATGTTTTTTGAAAATTTTGATGCAGGTTTTGTGATCGATATAGAGACCAAAACATTTTTTTTTGGATTTATGGTCAGTCTGTCTGTCCGAGTTTCACACAAAAACCACAGGACAGATTTAAATGAATAGTCGTAGTTTAAAACCGGAGAATGGTTATAGGATATGTTTTATTCCTGGAAATGGCTTAGTTCCCACAGAAAAACAGGTTAAAATTAGTATGGCAACTCTGAAACCACTGGACAACTATTCTTCTGAAGCGACGCGACGGCAATTTCTAGTTTTAAATAAAAAAATATATATATTTTTTTGCATTTAAGTCGACTTCATTAAACTCTTTACGCAATAATTATTGAATGTATTTCAGAATTTTAGGCGTTCTGTGTACTATAGTTTGGAAATGTATCATTTATCATGTCAGGATCATGTTGCCCTTTCGCTATCAATTATCGCCATCTTATGCTTAGGAACACTAACGGGCGTCCAAAAATCAGTCGCCTCGGCCGGATGTTGGCAAGATAGGGGAAGTTCTCATTTATACAGACAGGCCGGTTGGTCTAGTGGTTAGTGAACCTGACTACTAAACCGGTGATCGTGGGTACGAATCCCATCCAGGTCAAATTTTTCTGTGATGAGCAGGAATGTTTGTTCTGTGTGTCTGGATGTGTAATAGAAATATTTATTTAAG
>DWJZ01005057.1:0-14558 GCA_018249125.1 Asbolis capucinus | reverse complement strand
ATTTTTTTTTGTTTGTTTAAAGCGAATAAGCTCAGTAACTACTGGACTGATCTGAAAAAAAATCTTTAGAATCCTTCGTTATCCCTAATGAACACAGCCTATAAAATATTTTCAAAAACGAGGGGTCCGTATGAAAACTTATATAAAATAATCCAATGTGTGAAAAATACTAATACATTCTTATATCCCGCACACTACTGAAATTATTGACAATAGAGAAAAATAATATATCACAGTTTTATACACGACATACATATGTCCAACTGTGAAATGAAATGAAATAAAATTTTGTTCGAAGTTTTTTACAAACACTTTTCAAAAGTCAAACTACGCAACCATTTCCACAAATCCCTACGGTGTATGTCTTGCAAGAAACGGTCGCCATTTTGTATCCTGTATATATGATTATAAGATGCAATAAACTATAAATAAATAGATAAGCGGCAACTAACTTCTAAGGGTTTTTTTCTCCAACACACAGTTACACATACCACTTACTACTACTTATAGTTACGTCACAATAACTACTTTTATATGGAAACACTGCGTCGTTCTTCCGAAGCGAAGCGGGAGCAGTTACCAGTCATAAATAAAAATTATTTCCAAAACGAAATACGTTAATTAAATATTAATATACAACAATTTTAAAATCATTTCCGCTAATAAAACATGGGTTTCACGTTGCGGGCATACCACAGACAAGAATTTATTTTCGTACAATTTATTTATAAATCATTTTATAATATTCATACGATTTTAATTTATAAACTTTGGCAACATTTTTGTGCGGGAATAATTCAAAAATATTTTGGAAAGCGAATGATTATCAAGACCTTGGGGTAGAAAGGTCGTATAAATTACTTTAACGATAATTAGTTATTAATGCAGTATAATTCAGCATTTTTCGCTCTATTGATTGGTCTGTGTGACGCTTTCAATTCACAAAAAAATGGTTTATACGGCCCTGATGACTTCACTAAACAGATATTTTGTTGGAATTTATGGTGTAAACCAAAAAAAAAAAATTAACAACAACTTATGTACATCTAGTTACGACTTAATGAAATGTAACAACTCAAAGTTTTTTTTTTTAATAACACGTAATAAGTAAACTTTACTTTACTTGTGGTAGTCAGATTCACTAACCAATAGATCAAGCAGCATGTCAAATATATGATATCATTTCAATAAGAGTAAAGCAGAGGTAAATAATGGTTAACTCAAAACCCATGAAAATCAGTGAACGAATTTCTAACGAAGCAAAATATTATATACGGGAATTTAAAGTTGAGAAAGGAAGTACTTTCATGCCAGCGATGGAAAGGGAATTCAAGTAGCAACATTTTCGTTAAAGTTACTTGGTAAGGAGTTAACTGGGGTGTGATGCATAATAATGGCTTTTTATTGTACGCCTCAGAGTTTGCTAAGCTCTTAAGGTGCTTGTCTGATAGAAGACGGTCATATGGCGAAATGCTGGTCAAAGTGTTTGCGTCTGACAAAGAGAAAGGACTACCCTCGGGAGATGTGCGGGCATGTGGTAAATGCTGATGCATACTAACACACTTATATAGTTGCGTTGGGTATATTCGACTCACGTTAGACTTAGATGCCTACCCACTAAACAGTACCTGAGATTGGCTTTGATCGTACGTCCTCTAAGCCTTCATCGGTTACGACTTCACTTGGAGAGGTGGGGTGCAATGGTCGAGGTTTCAGACAAACTCGGTGCAAATTCGATCCAACCGAATTTCCATTCGAAATCCTACCCCAAAACCATAAAATTCGTTTATCTTTTGAAGATTTCCTCGTCGACAAAAATAAGGTTTGTTTAGTGAAATATTTTATCCACAGCTTACAGTTTACCCAACACAGATACGACAGTTCAGTTAATGTGGGACCAAAGTTGTTCAGTTGAACTGAAAGTCCCAACTGGATTGAAGGCGCCGTGGGTTCAGGAAACTATTGAATCCATTCGCGCTGAGTATCTTAAAAACTTGCGCTTTTCAATAGTTTTATCTTTTGAAAACTGTTTAATAGGACGTTGTAATTATCTCTTTTGCTGATTCTTGAGACTGACTTAATGAAAGCGTTGTTTGAACCCTAAATACTTTAGAAAATGGTGTTCTACTTGGATTCACTGAAACGTTCGAATTTGAGGTTCCAGGAAACCTACCCAACAACTGGAGACGGTTTATTCGATTCGATTATATTATTTCGAGGGTAAATTCTGAACAGTATGAGCTAAGGCTCTTGACGTTAAATAAACTTCTGGGATTTAATGGCACTGAATCTTACCAGATATGTAAGAGTCAGGCGCGACATCATGGCCTTTCTTTCAGATCATATTACATCCTTACCAACTCGAGCATCAGGTATTTCTCTCTTGTAATCTGCAAACCCAAAGAGCCTGAGGATGAGCACGTTATTGATGCGCAGTGGGAACAGAATGGTGCAGGGATCGGAACCCTGAAGATTCCAGCGTTTGTTGACACGGAAAGAGAGTTCGCTCAGAAAGCCCAGAAAGTTCCCTAATCAGCCGACAAGGCCTGGAAATACTTTAGACACAACTTTGCTTAAGAGGCCCGTGTGGCAGACCCTAAAGCCCAGAAAGTCCCCTACTCAGGCGACAAAGCCTGGAAATACTTTAGACACAACTTTGCTTAAGAGGTCCGCGTGGCAGACCCTACCGAAAGCCTTGGAGATGTCGAAACAGAGGGCAAGGGCCTCGCTCGTCTTTAGAGCTTCGCCATATGAAACATGGCGAGATTGTCCCCAGTTGACCGTTTTCGGTGAAGTTTGTACTCTAGAGTTAGTTCTTTAGTATTAAGAGTCGATAGTCTTAAATAGGAGGAAAAACCAAATTAAGTTGTTAGTTCTTAAAAAGCTTTTATTTAACTTGTAGTGTATGTTTGTACATATATTAGGATGTTAGTATTTTGTTAGTTACGGGGTCAAATCTGGTAAGCTTAGATCTCTTACACTAGGGAGCGCAAATTTTGCATAAAGTTTTCATCCTAATGATAATGCAGTTTCATGACAAGCATGACCTGATACTACGTTCAGGATTGGCTCCAGACAAGGGAACTCCTCAACGGTTAACAATACATTACAAATTTTGTGTGTTTCTTTACATTATGGATCTATAATCAGAGCTTATGTTTTTAAATATTTTTAATACGCCCCGTTACTGAGTTGAGTTTACGTCGGGTGGTTAATAAAAATACACGTAGCTAAATAAATTGTTTTTACGTTCAATCATAAAATTGATACTTCACTGTTTATTGCATAATTGAAAAAAGTATCAATATGTTTTATAGATCTTTACGTAACTGTCAAACAAAATAACCTTTTTATATCACCCACTTTAGAAGCTTCGATATGTAACGAGAGCAGAATAGAGTTTATTGTTGCGTAAACTGTTAAAAATACACATATGAAATACGGCAAATATTACCTACAATTCATTCAGTATGAAAAACTCTACTTTCAATTGAAATTTCAATAACAATCTGAGTCCAACAACAAATAAATTATTGCAAAAATCAGAAACATGATATAAATCATTCGCCGCACTCATATCGCACGTGCATTTCATCTTCATGTAAATTATGTTGTGGTTCAAAGGTGAGAAAACAGCGGCCCGCGGGCCGCATGCGGCCCTCTAAGCGTTTATAAGATTTATAAATTAAATTTTTTATGCTTAGAAGATCAAACATTGCGTCAAAACATTAATTAATATGTACTACATAAAAAAGCATTATGATACTAAAATTTAGCAAATAAATAAAAACACAAAGTAACTCTGAAATGTTTAGTAGATTTGATAAGGTATAAATAATGTTAATCTATGTGCGGCCCTCTAGCAAAAATCAAATTTAAAATTGGTCCTTTTATTCAAAAGGTTGCTCACCCCTGTTGTAGTTAGTTGCATTTTGTTACTGTGTTCCTTTATTATACTAAATAACTTCACTACGAACTGCTTTTTACTGGCAAATGTTAACAATTTTGATTTAAAATACATTGAAAACGTTTCGTAATAAAACAGTTTTTGGCGTATAAAATGTTGTTGCAACTGGCGCTCTCGGAAATTTCGCGAGAACAAATCAAATGTCGGTGTAAAACATGAAATTCTTTATGTTTTCCTGAAACAAAAGTGTTATGCCCTTAGAATATCACAACAGTCCAGCAGACCATGTTTTAATCTTTTAAAAATGGTCTAAAACCCGCGTTGTTCCATTATTACTCTCTATTTTAATTAAGCACAGTTTCACTTTTAACGAGGAAATAGTAGTTTTTCCGCTCAAAACAAGGAAAATGGGCTTTTCTCGCATGTTGCAGCAAGTTATTGCCTACCAGTTTATAGTGTTCTACTTTTGCTTGGCTCAAAACTGTCATATATTCACGTTCTTGCAATTTGTTTAAACATAAAAGAAATGGACTTTGTAAGGTATTTTTTAAGAAATAATTGTAGTTAGAATAACTTTGTTGATAATATATTATGTAGCATAATAAATAACGCCTGTCTATCTATGAAAATAAATTATATAATTTTGTTTTATATTTCAAACACTAAATTTATACAAAAATATGTAACATTTTTGTTTCTCCTGAAAATTAATTTCGTTGATTTGATTGCTGTCTTTAATAATTTTAAACATATCAGTGGTATTTTTCTCTTACAGCATTCGATTATTCCGGCGGGTACTTCAACCCTGTGTTGGCCACGTCTCTCAAGGCTGGATGTGAAGGCCACACCCTGATGGAACACGCTCTGGTCTACTGGATCGGCGCCACTGCTGGATCCATACTCTCTGTCTATCTTTACAAGTTACCAGCAATACAGAAGTTTGTCAGCAGTACCACAGAAGTCAATGGAGATAGTATTTGGGCTGGAAAAGAAGATTAAATAAAACACTGTTTTTCTACTTTGTACCTTATTGTTATTGCATTACTTTTTAACTTATGATGAAAGATCTGTTAATCATTTTTGATTAAATTAAATTGTGAACTTGGCTACTTGATTACCAAATTTATGTAGCACCAGAAGCTATTTGAAACAATTATTTTTAGTCTTTTTTTTGTTATGTAAATGAATTTTGATTTCGTGAAGATTTTTTTGGTATATTTGTCAATATCTGTTATCATTATGAGGTCACTTAGGTACCGTGTTAATAGCTTTTCATTGAAATAATGATCATAAAAAAATTTATTAAAATATTATTTTAGTACTTACGAGTATTAAAATCTTTTGTCACTAATTTGATGTCAATTAATTAGCAAATAAATAAACTTTAATTAAAACAATAGTATAATAGATAAATAAAAATGATAATTTATTTTTTTACTCCTAAAAAGCTTTTAATTTAAAAACTATCACGATGGAGTATATTATTTTTGTTTTTACGAAAATGAACCGAATACTGTACCCCACCATAAATTATTCTAGTCAAGTCTGTTTTATATTTAAAGTATTATCAATTGTTGTTATCCATAACTTTTATATATTACCTGTTTTATAAATTATTACTGTTTTTTATCCAGTTGTGTATATGTAGGTGATTATAAATAGACAAGAAATCCGTATGTTATAAATATATTCCAAACCATTATCTTGTTATATTAAATATTGTTTTTGAAATTTGTTTTTTTTTTTTGCTATGATTATATCCATTTCTGGCTTGTAAAGAGTTTTGTCTGATTACTTTTTCCCAATAGGACGGGTTTTCTATTATTTTCCTTAATTATATATAACTTAGCCTGATAAATTACACTTATAAAAATACAATACTTATTCGCTCTTTAAACTACCCCTAAGTTACTACATTAACACTTAATACATTACTTTAAAAGTTGGGGGCGCTATAACTCGGAAGATGCAAGGAAGATACACTTTTATATTTCGCCACTTAGGTATATAAACGCGGATTCCATCGAAGAGAGGAATCGAACCACGAACGCGGGCATAGCTCTACTTTGATCTATTTCTTGTATATTCTACAAGCTTTGATTTAATGTCAGTATGTTAGTATATTAGTTTGTTGGTTTTCAGCAAAGGAGAGATCTCCCGCCAGGCGAGTTGTGATGCCTAGGGAGCGGCCGAGCTCCGACAGTTGTTCGACTAACAACTTGTATATATTCTAACGATACAGAAAACTCCGATACCGTGATTCAGGTTTCTAACGTAACGTCATCGTATGACGTGCTCTGCGATGTCGCCACATCACCCCCTGCTCAGACAGTAGATCGATGTATGATCCGTGCTTCTCGACGTTGGCTTAATGTACTCTTGTATATCTAGGTGGTTTATTGAATTATATTTGAATCTTGCAAGCTGAATCAAACTCAGTAGATTTTACACTACAGTGCTGAAATTTTCCATAAAATAAAACAGTCATTTCGGTACGTTGAGTATTTTTTGAAAATTTTGATTCCAGGAGGTTTTGTTATCGATATAGAGACCAAAACATTTTTTTGGATTTACCGTCTTTATGTTTTTACGAGCTTCACGCATAAACCACAGGGCAGATTTAAATGAATCTTGTCACAATCGAAGTTTAAAATCCGAAAATGGTTATATAATAGGTTTTTTATCCTAGACATGGATTTGTTCCAGCAGTATAACAGGTCAAAAATAGTATGACAACTCTTCTTTCGAAGCGAAGCGAAGATAATTTCTAGTTTTGTTTAAACCTTTTATCCTGATGACAATACATTTTTATTATAATCATGACCTGATACTACGTTCAGGATTGACTCCAGACAAGGGAACTCCTCAATCGGTCAACAATACAGTTATGAAATTTTACGTGTTTCTTCATAAATTCTGCAACTAAAGCTTGTGTTTGTAAATATTTTAATAAATAAATACTCACACACGGCCACCTGACCCTAAACTAAGCGTTAGCTTGTGCTATGGTGATCAGACTACTGATAAATATACATACATATTTTTAAATACATACTTAGATAGATATTTTTGACACGCAGACACACAGAACAAACATTCCTGCTCGTCACAGAAAAGTTTAAACTGGGTGGGATTCGAACCCACGACCTTTGATGTAGCAGTCAGGTTCACTAACCACTAGACCAAGAGGCCTGTGAAAATAAAGCTTATTAAAGTTGTTCTTGCGAAAAAGCAAGCTCCCGAACTATAATTCCGCTAAAATACTATCAGTAACACGTTGTATCTATCCCGATTACACTGGTAATTAAAGTGTATTGGAGGTGTAGTAATAATAGCATTGTTTACGTAAAAGGGTTCTGCTGTTACGGATCAATTCCCGAAACATTACATACACCTAAATACATGCTTTTAACTGATAAGTCTTAACAATGAATAAGTCTTAGTTTTTCATAGAGTAATGAAAAAGTTTTGAAATGTTTTTAGACTGATGTCGTCGTGGATGCTAAACATTTTAAATGCAAACGGGTACTTACGATTTGTTTGTTATTATACCGATATTTCGACCCATTTACATGGGTCATGGTCACGTCAAGACGGCGAGGGATTTTTATTAGAAATGTTTGGTTTGGTTTAGAAATTTTGGTTATACTTATAATATTGTCGTTGGTCTGTATTTTGAAGAATAATCGAGTACAGTAAAAAAAAATCAAGTTTTTAGTGTTTTTTTTTTAATTGACATACATTAACCATTTTAACATGGTTTTATTTAACTTGTAGTTAGTATGTTAGTATATTTGTTTACTACATTACAATTATAAATTGAAAACAAAATAAATAATGATTAAGAACTTCGATACGCCCAGTGAAATGATGGGTGTATTGTTTTTTTGCTATTTGCAGGTTCGACTCCCTCCTTTTTAAGTAAAACTGTCTATCTTCAATATATAAGGTACCTGTCCTCCATATGGCACAATCTTGGGACAGCCTTTATAATATGATATACGTACGGTCAGTTATAAATGTTGTGATCCTTTGGAACCGACCTTAAAAGACTTCTCAAAAAATAAGAAAACTCAGGGAACTTCTGGTATCTATTCATTCTACATTTACAAGTTCTTCATAATGGATAGTGAAGTTAAGTCATAAAACCTTCGCTCCTCCGACAGAAAATATGTTTTTAAAATTTGTTCTTGGCATTTTGTTTTGTGTACTTAAAGTGCATTGTAATATTAATAACATTTTGGTAAATAATCCTAACATCGACAATGATAAAGCTTCGCAGTGCGTTGTAGATATCATTAAAAACAAATTTTCAAAAACTACAATTATCTTCTATGGAAACGGTGAGCATGATTTTAAATCTTCAGTTTTAACTGAAATAGCAGAAGATGTGGCTGAAAACGGAATTCCAGTAGCTTATATAGATGAAAGAAGTATTAACCAAACCAAAAATGTATTTAAGGTGCAGCCAATAGCGATAGCTCATATTACAAATTGCAAATCATTAATAGATATTACAAATAATAACATAGTTAAAAATGAAAATAGTAAATACTTACTAATTCTGGATGAAATCTTACTGTCTGAGTGCTATAACAGTTTTAAAATTATATCAAGCAAAATTGCTGATTTTCGTGTTGCTTTAATTTATGAAGATAAAATAAGAAACCTCGTGAATATAACCACGTTCATTCATGCATTAGATGCAAAAACCTGTGACTTTAAAAATAACACAAAACTCATACATTTAACTACTTGTAAAAATGAATCTTTTGAAGGAATAAATGTCGATATATTCCCAAACAAAAATCCTAAGAATTGGATGAGCTGTCCAATAAATGTTGGATTAGATTCAATATTTCCATATGCTAATGTATTTAACAAGACAGAAAGAAATGATGACGATGTAGCTGAGGGGTCTGATATTGAAATTTTGAAAATAGTTGCAGATTATTTTAACGCATCTTTGAAATTCTTCCCTATAACCACAGATGATGATAATGCTCTTTGGAAAACGTCTTTTTTAAAATCTGTGCTAAACGGTTCGTTAGAAGTATGTGCTGGAGGATTATATCGAGTATATGGCGATATTGTTTCATATTCAGGAGTTTACTTAAGGCAAGAAATGATTTGGGTATACACTGTGGAGAGAAATAAACCGTCATGGATGGCTTTTACGAGAAAAACTGACGAATTTTATATATTCATTATTTTCTACATATTTTATACTTTGATTTGGTACACTTTCCGTAATTTTGACAAAGACGCAGTATCAATTTCAAGTACCTTTATATATGCTTGGGGAACGCTTTTTGGAGGCGCTAATCTACAGAATGCCAGGTCAACAAAACAAATGATACTTAATATGTTCTATTTAATACTGTCCATGCACTTGTATGCTTATGTATGTATAGAGTTATATCCATTCCTAACACTTCAAGCACCACCAAAGGTATACATAGATGCAGAAGAACTATCCGAATCAGGAAAACCAGTGTACCTGATAGATAATGCAAAATATTTTATTGAAGACGAAAAATACATCGCATTAGCGAATAAATCGCAAAGCTGCATAGATTTTGATGATTGTATTGACAAAATTGTGGCTAACAAGGGAACTACTATTATTGTAGATGGACTACTTGCACCGGTTCAGGTCGCCACAGATGCGAATGGGGAAGCCAGGGTACTAAAGGCTTCTGAACCGTTAATAGTTGTATATCATGAAATGATTATTAGAAAGTATAGCCCTCTCTTAGGAAGATTTGAGAAAATAATATCAAGATTACTTGAAGCTGGGATTTGTGAGAAACTTTATGAAGATGCCATTGGGATATTGGTTTTAGACGAAGCTCATTGGGCAAGCCGCAACATGATGACCAATAGCTATAGTTGTGAGGCTGGATGTACTATAACACTATCGCAGTGTGCGGGGGCATTCTACGCTTGGATTTTAGGATGTGTTGTTTCAATTTGTGCATTTTTTTCTGAAATTGCAATAAAGAGGAAACATTAAAAAAATATATTACTCGTTTTCTTTTTAATTCACAGATTAAAGAAGAAGGCAATAGAAAAAGGACTTAACTTATTTAACAAACAGTTTGTATCCTAGAAACTAGAGAGCCATTTTCAATCATATATATAAGTATACCAAATTTCTAAGGTTTGAAAATTGGTCTCTTGGACGGGTTCTGAGTTCAAACTCAACTCTGTGATGCAACGCTCACCTCTAATTTTAATGTTTTACAAGTTATTTAACACTTGCTTTGGTGAAAATAACGTATGAAACCTGTATTCCCCGAGTTCTCCATAAAGTTCTCGAAAATGTGTACAGTCTACCAATCCTTAATAGGCCTGCGTTTGGACCTTGGCCTGGACATTGTGAAAGGAAACCCGACCTTGGATTATAGGATGATGAGATAGGTCTGTTATCATACAATTTATATTATCTTTAATGAAATACTCGACATGAAGTAAACTTTATTATTATAAGGTGAATTAGTTAACTTTAATAATTCACCCTACAGTTGCGTAGCATAATTTGTATAAAGAAAGAAATAAACATATTTCACTGTTACATTTTTATTACACCGTAAACTTGGAAGGAATTTCTTACTTCAGATTAAGTTTAATGAGAGATTCTACTCCATTTGTTTTCGGCCAAGTATTCGGTTAATTAAAAAGTCGCAAAGTTCTATTATTCTACTTTTTGCATACTTTTACAAATTTCGAGTTGTCGTGTGGAGGTTAAATTGTTGGAATTTTATTTTGACTAAAATAATTCGTCTTTGGCGGGGACGTATTTATTAACTAAATTAATTGGCCTCGGTACCACCTTATCGGGTCTGTAAGTCGACTTATCGAGGGAAACAAGGGCGTATGTTTTTAGAGTAACTCATAAGCCTTTTCTGTTTGAAGTCTTAAAACAGATACGCCCGTTGTATACTCCGTCGTCGATTGTATATTTATTTTCATGTAAGGGAAACTCATTGCTGTGTATTATTTATGATTATTTTTATTTGTCTATTATATCTGTATTGAATTATGAAATTATTTTAATAATATAAAATGTTAGAAAACTGTATAATATATTAGGAAAATTTGTAGGAATAAGAACTTTAAATGTTTGTGTTTAATGATATTATTATAAAAATGCAGATATTAAAATTGATAGATTATAAAAAATTACAATTAATAAATTTCGTAGTTTACAGATCAACAACATTTGGTTTTTTATTTTGAGTACATACATCTATTATATATAAATGAATGTTTGTGAGTTTGTTTGTCCTTTACAGACTCTGAAATGGTAAGAGATAGAGCACTGACGTCTTTAGGAACTTTTTTCAGAATTATCTGAAAAGATTTTGGTTCCAAAATTATATCAATCGGACACATGTTTGATGCGTAGCAACGCGCGCCTGGTACAGCTAGTATTATATATATTTTATGTTATGCATATTCAAAATCCTAAAAGTTTTGTCTTGTATGTGCTTTCCTTCAAAGTGTAGCAAGTTATAGGGCAAAGTATTCACCGTAATAATACTGTAAACTCAAAGTCAAATCGTTTATTCATGTTGGTATTTTCAATACACTTATGAACATAATTTTTTTGGAATCTACCACCGTTTCGGAAACATGCCATAATAAAGAGAAGAAGACACGGCGAAAACTATCAATTTTCAAAACGTGTGTATGTAAATACACACATATTTTTGGTTACGCGAACTTGCTTTATCGTCACTCACAGACTATTAACACCCTATACTACAATAAATATATATATCAATGTTTATAAAACCACCATAAAAAGTGAATCATTTAAAATCTTTTTAATTTAAATATCATTTCTACAAAATACACGTCAAGTTCTTTTCAATTTTTTCATTCGATAACTCGCAGAAATTCCGTCGTAATTTAAAAACAGTTGTAAAAAATACCGGTTCCAATATAAAAGGGAAATGAAATCCTGCCGATAAGAATACTTCGATTACAGAACTTATTCTCTTTTCAATATAAATAAAATGTTCAGTTTGAAAACAATGCGGACAGTTTTTTTTGTTCATCTTGGCGCAGTCTTCCTTCTGCTTTTGTGTGAGTCAATTTACCTTTAAAGTTCGTTATAAAATTATAATTTAATTTAATTTTTAGTACCTAGCAAATGTCGATTATACATTTCCTTTGTGGTAGCGCCACCTCACGGAAACATTATAACTAAATGCAACTTGAACCGGGTTCATTCAGCGAATTAAACAATTAATTCAGACATTAACAAAATACTGATGCACTAATATCTTGTTAATATTTCCAATAATTACTCGAAATTACATTTTTCGACAATTCAAATTTACTAACTGTAGGAAACTGGCTTTATACAAAGGATCTAAATGTAGGTAGTAATATTATCATGGATAATAACAACGACCCATATCTGTCCCACTTATGGCCCCAACCCACAATGTGAGGGGTACAGCTCAGCTCAACACGCTCGCCAAGTACACATTGGTGAACACTGCTTTGACAAATTTACAAAGAAATCTCAGAAGTGCAAAATTCCTCAATTTCCTTCACCGTAGTGACAATAATACGCACATGATTTTCAAAATTGTAATTACCAGCAGAATCTGAACTCAAGACCTTCCGAAAGACCAAATAATGAAATTGTACAAAACACTTTTATTTCAGTCCAACAAACACAAATGGCGGAGAGTGTGAAACCAATTGACGTAGTAACTTTAAAACCGGGACAGAAAATTAAATATATACCTATTCTTCCTTACATACCAGATGCGGAACCTCTCATATCAAGAAAACATACAAGCGAATAACAACTACATATGTATATACTATAGCGAACTCGTCTTCATCGTTGGTGTCTTTCAGGCTTCAAAGATACACATGGAAAACCGTAGTTCAAAAAGTAATTACAAATAATTGAAAAAAAAACAGTGTGACAGCCATAAAATAATTTGAACATTATCTGGTATATATTTTTTTGATAAGGTCATCACGATCTTTCATATGAGACACTTATTTCTAAAATAAACAAAATAACCCTTAATAACCCAGAACAAATATTCCTATTCATCACAGAAGTTTGTTCCGGAGCTGAACCCACGACCCGGACCCAGTGGTTCACTAAGAACTAGACCAACGGCCCAACAAGTAACTATGACAACTACGAAACACTACATTCGATTTGCATTGTATTTAGTTTGTGAAAACGACATGTAGATCGATCGATATATGTAGGTATATATAGGCAGAATTGGAATAAAATGTCTTATAAAACATTTTTATACAACATAAGTTAATGCTTCACATCCATCCCTGATGGAAAATGGTGATAATGTCCAAGATATTGGAGCACTTAACTTAGTAAATGCCTATTCACTCTTCTCTTGAAGACTCCCACATCGAACAGGTGGGAACATCGAAGCAGACAAGTTATTCCATTTCCTTGCAGTACGCATAATAAAAGACGAAGAAAACCGCGTCGTTCAGACCGGCGGGATGTTCACGACATATGGATACCTGCCGTACGCCGACAATATACAGGATAATGAATTCTATTTCATTTGTACTCCTTCAATAATAATAGAATGGTAATATGACGGCATATTTTCCATTAAAAGTTTGTATATCAACATGTAATAATGAAAAATGGCGGCGTCTCTTGACTTTTAAATTAAAACTATTTTCAGATGAAAGAGAGTTCATTGACATGATGTCCTTGAGGTCTGAACTCTATAAAATGTCCACAGATATTATCTACACTAATAATAAAGAGAAAAGGTTTGTATTTTTGTATGTTTGTAACAAAGAAACTCAAAAAGTACTGATTCGATTTCAAAAATTCTTTCACCATTAGAATACTACATTATCACTGATAGACATAGGATATGTAAAATGTTTATATTTAAAATTATATAGCTATAAATATAGTTCAAAAATGTAGCAATAAATATTAACTTCTATAGAGAAATGTTTACTCTTTGTTTATTTCAAAATATCAAACACAAAATGTCCACCCGTGGGAAGCCGGGGCGACCACTATTAAATAAACAAGGTTTGTTAAAATATTTTAAAACAAACTTTAATACCCTAATACAAAGAAATACACAAAATTTCGTAACTGTCAATGTCAGGTCATGCTTATCACAAGAATTCATTCTCATCAGGACGGAAGGCTTATGCCAAATTTCAGCTCCGTGTAAGAGGAAGCGGGTCTAATTAAGCTTACAAGATTTGACCCGTAACAAATATACAACATACTTATACACAAACATAAACTGCAATTTAATTAAATACATGTAATAAATATCTTTTGCACAACTCACACACGGCCAGCTAACTCCAAACTAAGCATTAGCTTGTACTATGGTGATCAGACAACTGATAAACAGACACTTTTGAGTACATATTTCTATTACGCCCAGAAACAGAACAACCAATCCTGCTCAATACAGAAAAGTTTTTTCTGAGTGGGAATCGAACTCACGACCTCCGGCCAAGCAGGTTCGCTAACCATTTGAGAAACAATAAGTATTATATAGTTCAAAAAGAGAATAGGTATATGTTTTATTAAAATTACAGCATGGATGTCCGCTCTGCTTCCAATTCCGGTCAGGCTAGTGAAAAAAATGTATAA
>DWJZ01005056.1:0-14558 GCA_018249125.1 Asbolis capucinus | reverse complement strand
CCCATCCGCTTGATTTGTGGCGCCGTGTGTGCGATAATTGTACCTCTGCGGCTATCTGTCATCTTGCCGGCGCGTGATAGATGGCTGCGGTGGTTCGAAGTCTAACAATCTAGCTTTAACATGATTTATGTTAGTATTCCTTACGTACCAAACGCTCCATAACCATCACCTGTAATTGTCAAAGTTGGTACATCGTAAATAATTTATCATTTTCATTTGTACCTTCTATTTACTTCCCCTTCCGACAGCTAGACGGCGACGATAAAAGCTTAACGACAAAGCTGATGCTTTCACTTTACTGATATTTACGGGGGATGCTGATCTCTTACAATATTTATAATATAGTTAATGGTTCATTTAAAAACCATGTTCCAATTACATCGTCAATAATAAATGAGAAGAGCACCAACGTCAAAGTCACTTATATCAAAATATCAACATTTTATAAAATGAAATCAATAACATTAGCATTATTAGCGATCTCCTAAAAACCGCTCGTCAGATGTCGCTTAAATTAAACCAGAAGCAATAGCTTTCCACGAAAAATAATCATCGGTACAACAAGAAACACTTGGCAAAAAGGTATGAGGTCAGCCACATCACAAATACAGTTAATTCTAAGAACCTTCTCCTTCTTTGAAGTTGGTTAAAAATGGACGTATTGATAGCTAATCTCCGGCAAAACACTACACAAGGAGAAGAAGATAGACAGCAACAGCACCAAAAGCATACGATAGGCTATATGTAGCTGTTGGCTAACAGTGTACGGACGTCTAGTATTACAGTTGAGGCATACGGGGCGACTGGCCGGCCAGGGCACGAGGCAGGGCTTGTTAATGGTGATATGATTCCGCTACTGAGCAGTCGGAAGTGCATTACCATATACAAACACACGGACTGTTTGATTTATCGTAGCGCCGTACTGTTCTGGATAATTGCTCTGGTATCGGCCGCCATCTCTGCAGGGTGAAGGGCAACGCGGTTCAGCGTTTACAGCTGATCAATATCTAGATGTCTCTTGTTTGAAGGTTCATTTATTTCATGATGATGAAAAGGAGAAACCTAGAGTCTAACTCCTTATGCAAGTTCTGAAGCTTGATGAATAACGAAGGGTCGCAGGTTTCAGAGGCAACAAGCACATACTCGCCAGAAGCTGGCTTCTGACGTAGGAGGAGGTGGCCGAACGTAATTGATAACGTGGGGGGTGATTTTTGTTTCGGAAAGTTATGCCGGCCAATATAAATGTTTTTTTTCTTACTACCTCTTACCTCAACACCGTCCTGGAAAGACATAGGTCAAGATAATGAAAGGCGAGTTGATTATAACATTCAAAGTACAGACATACAAACAGATTGATGATATAAAAATAAATAAATATATAATAAGTTTAAATGGAAGTTGACGAATTAAGCGATTTAATTTGCTTAAAAATGTTTGAAATATGTGAGGCTAATATTTGAAGTGTTTGGCCGGGAGGCACAGACTGCTAATGCAGGTTCATCCCTGCATATATCTGATCGTATTCATTACTTTAAAGAATTATTCAATACATACATAAATGAGTTAGCTCATAGTAAGCGGTCGGCGTTGCTTATGACCATGAGCAACACATCATCGACATGATATCGGCACAAAAGTGTGACGTCGATAAGATGTTAATGTTTGATTGCAGGAGAGGGCTCATGCAACAGCAACGACGGCTTCAGTCAGCGGACACCTCCAGACGACAAGTCAGCGAGCGACGACGACACCCCCCGGCCTGGCTCCGCCGCAGACAGCAAGAAGAAGCATCGGCGGAACAGAACGACCTTCACCACCTACCAGCTGCACGAGCTGGAGCGCGCCTTCGAGAAGAGCCACTACCCTGACGTGTACTCGCGGGAGGAGCTCGCCATGAAGGTTAACCTGCCCGAAGTCAGGGTGCAGGTTAGTCACTACGTGTTCAGATTTTTGGGTTGGCCTGGCTTGTTTGTAGATGGCATAATGTTATGTCAGATGGATTTTCCCGATATACGTACATTTGCTGTTGTCTCAACTATTACTATATGTATGTATTATTGCTTATAAACTCATAAAAGTGTTTCTTGCGGCGAATATATAAAAGTGAGGCATATGCTATCTCTAACTTATACGTAGGCCTTTTTAAACTCCTCAACTTCTCTAGGCAAGGAAACCATTTATGTATCTCTTACCGTTGAAGCAGCGCTTAAAAAATCCACTCGTTCCAGTTTTTTCCTTAATTCGGTTACCAGGAAAAATCCATTTTATGTCTCGGGATAATGTGTAGCTTATGCTGTTTCTATGATTCCATAGTACATATTGGCCAAACATTTATTTTATAATAGGTCCAGTAGTTTTTGAGCTTATTCAAGGCAAACAAACAAAACAAAATCCTCATTATGACTGCAGATAATTAAAGAGGACAGAAGACTTCATGTCACGATAGATTATCATTAAAATGACCGGTACACACTCATACAGTGCGTCAAAGCCTGTCAAGATTAACTCCTCGTCAATGTTGGATCTACCAAAAACCTTTGAACTCTCAAGAATGAGGGCGTCCTGTGTGGCCTTCCTTGAACGAAGATTAATTTTCCGAATTGTTTTAAGGAGACTGGTTTACATTTGAGCACTCGCACAATATTATATCCCTAAAACTATGATTTTTGTGACTGACTCCGCATCAACAACTACTTACGGAACAAACAACTTTAAGTTAAATAAATGAAATGTTTGAAATGAACAAATGTTATCAACTATTGACCTGTCAGAATTACAATGAGTCCTCGTAAGGATTAGCTGGTCCCCGGCCTGCCCCGGCCCCGGCCCCGCCGCCGGGCCCTCGAGTTTGACTTGTGTTGCGCGCAAACACGGGACTTAATATTCAAAAATCAAACTAAACGAAATATCCTCTATTAAGTGAAATAAGAACACTTCGCAAACAGAGGGTCCCAGAGAAGGGTAAATGGCAATAATGAACCCAAAGGGGCTTATGCCACTCAATCCCCAGAACGAACATATGTCAAGCGTCCCCCGACCAGAATGACCTGACCCTCCGCACCCCTCCCTGGTTCAAGCGCAGGGACAAAGAGGGGAAAGTCGAACTCGAATTCGGGGGTCTCACTGAACTGGACGATTCCTAATTGCTTTCTTATACCGCAATAAAAGTGCGTGCGTTTAAGGAAATATAGTTTTTATTTCTCGGCATTAAAGTTGTCCAGGAGCACTCGACGGCGGCGGCGCGCTCTCGTTAAATAATGCGGTTGTAGCTAATCTTTCAGTTTGCCAGTAATAAAGGGTTAGACGTGTTTTCGATGGGAAACTGTCATTTAGTTCGCATTAACAGCCTCTCACTAATTGTTGGTGGTTTAGTTAGGATGAGAACTATTGAGGCGTGCCATCTGTGTCCGGGGATTGCGGAGGAAAATCCTTATGCAGTTCGCTATCGTGTTTCTACTGATTTCTGTGAACTTCTTTATTATACTCTATAGATACTACTAGTCAAATAAAACCTCATGGACATGCTGACAGAGTGGCAATACATTTTTACCTTGAATCAGGCGACCTATTTGCTCAATTACTCGCTCAAAATAAAAACGAAAAATATTTACATAATTTTAATGTTATTAGAAAAACTCTTCCATTTCTTTTAACAATATCAACCTACAATTAGATCCCCAGTCATTTGACTCTAACCTTGCAGTCTAATTAGTTAGCTCTTCAGTGTAGCCAAATACCAGATGTTAAATGATGTCACTCTCCTCCCACGCCGGACCCGCGCGGTCTTCCAAATAAAATACGGCGCACCAGCAAAATAATGATCGTCTTTTTGTTACTCATTGCGAGTACACGAGAATGTAATTACGGCGTTAGATTGTTAGTTTAGGTCTACTAATTATATCACCTCTAGTAAATTGGTCTGCCGCCTCACGAGGTGGGTAATCGAGCGGAGAAGAGGCTTTTTGTTAACATGGTCACTACAAGCGGCATTTAAAAAAAAATAAAAAGAACTTCGTCACCAGATGTAGGAAACATGGTGTTAAATATATGTATTTTATAGTATTTTGTTAATTGACAACATCAATAGCCCACCCCACTACTGAGCACGGATTCTTCTGAGACAATTGAGGAGGCCTAAACGACCGCGCTGCTCTAAAGCGGATTGGTAGCAGAGTTAGCGGCAGTTAGTGACAGTTTAAACTATTACTGCAAGTACCAGATAAACAAGTGTAATGAGATCAGACATCGGCTACGCAACATTAATTTATTTTCATTAAACACACAGACACACACACATTCGACATTTATTACGCTTCTTACCAGCAAATAGCATTAGGACACATAAAACCTTTACCGTAGTAAGTACACGTAGAACCTCCTAACAATAATTCCACTTAATTCTAACAGCTAATCCAAGACGATATTATCGGGCTCGAGTCAGGCCCGACATGAGCGGAGAGTTAAAATGATTCTCAACAGCTAAGTAGAACATACAATAAATGTGATTCGTATATTTCACACATTAGATAAAGTTTTATATAAATCAAAACAAACAGTCGAACCATTCTGATGATAAGTCCTCGACGTCATGTTGTGTCAGTACCCTAGGCATCGTCCACATGTCACCCAGCCAAGAAAGTACTTAGCTTAGCTTGACACTCAGCTCAAACGACGAGCCGTTCTGAAAAGCGAGCTACAAACGCTGTAGTTGTATTTCAGAAACTTAAAATTAAACTGTACTACAAGTGTATAGCAGTGGTTCGCGTAGCTTGTTAGCTCCGTGTTCCGTGGGAGGCTGCGGAGGTGCAGTATGAGTGAAGTGTAGGTGTTGGTGCCGGCGCGTTTAACCGAATTACCGGCCGCGTCCGACCGCCTGCGCGCTCTGCCCGCCTGGTACTCGTACCTGCCGGTTCGTTCTCCATTCACTATTGAGTTTATCCCAGTTTGACGCTTCTAATCTTGATTGGGATGCATAAATTTCCCCTGGTTTTATTTCGATCTCTCTGTCTGCTCTATAAGAAGTGAAGCTATTAGAAAATTATGCAACAGCAAGTGCGGTCTTGCAGTAGATGGGTAACAAGCTGATCAGCAGTAGTAAAAAAATTTGAGTACTTAAATGGCACTCATTGAGTCTTGTCAGAGGCCTATTAGT
Source organism: Asbolis capucinus (assembly GCA_018249125.1). NCBI lineage: Eukaryota > Metazoa > Arthropoda > Insecta > Lepidoptera > Hesperiidae > Asbolis > Asbolis capucinus. The sequence goes on along the minus strand of DWJZ01005056.1, from coordinate 9,406 downwards.
TCTAGAAAGTTTCTGATACTTGAACTCGCGACCAATGTCATTATTGCATTGTACTGGGGCAGAGTCTGCTCTAGGCTTCTTCAGACTTGAAGAAACTTGGGCTGTGGAGACTCGGGGCTCAGTAGTGGGCCATTCGTTAAAGTGTTGACGCCAAATGGAATATTAAATAAATTACAAAATGTAGAGAACTGTAGTTATTGGTAAAAAGCCATGCTTTGTACGAGTACGAGTACGAGAGTACGGGCCCTCATGGACCCCCGTTGGCAGATTGCCATCTACAAACATTACAAGAGTCTCATAGTTCAGACGATATCTCGAGCTCATCTAATCTCATCTCGCTGACAATTAAATGGAGTCTATACAGAATCAGTTGCACATGACCACTCCGCTATTGTTAAACTATGAACCAACCAACCAGAACTCGTGAACCAGAACCTATTGTCAGAAGGGAATTGTTTCAAATCAGGACCCTTTTATGTTTGATATTATCCAGTCTTAAAAGAGCTATACAATTATATAAATAGTTCCTAATGGAAGATGTACACACACTGGTTGATCTTATTTCGACTAAAGACCATCAGCTACATACAAGATACTTTAAACGAGAGGTCTCGCAAATTGTTTTTTTTTGAGAACGGGTCAAAGTGTATATTATGTTTTGATGTCGGAGAGGTGTATTAAAAGTGCATCAACAGACCAACAGACGAACAGGGAGCGCGACGTTCCTCGAATTCGCAGCGATCTACCACATTAGGCTGGGGTGCCCATACTGAACTAATATAGGGAACCCTTGAGAACCAAAAAGGCATTATTATTATTAAGTCCAGCTTGTTTATGGCCTTCATTTGTTCTGTTCATTTCTGTACTAGTCGTATATCATCTCAACTCATCACGACCCAATATTGAGCTCGGGTCATTTCTCTGAATGAGAAGGTTAAGGCCATAGTCCTCCAAGCTGTCCAACACGCTGGCCAAGGGCAGATTGGCAGACTTCATACATGCAGCATGCAGGTATCCGGACGATGTTTTCCTTCACCATTACTAGATGTACATATATGCCTAATTTTAATTCGACTTATTGTGGACTGCGTACATTCTGCTGTATCTGTAATATTTTTATACTGTTATATTTTTTTCGCGTTGATATTTAGACTCAGTTGCCTGGATGTGGGCACTTCAGCCATGATCGTACTCCATACAACTGTGGTGAGTATCTGTAACACAGCACGATTTCAGCGCTGTTATAAAGTAATTGTAATAGTAAATATGATGTAATATTACTGTAAAATGCTATCAGCTTTGCTGTGCTACCTGATATTGCTATTTGCTATGCTTTGCTATCAACTTCTTATAAAGAAACATTATTTAACCCTCTTACTGACTGTCAGCAATAAAAAAATTGGGACAAAATATCAGTGAAAATACAAATTGAGATTTACTACTACAGTGAAATTATGTAAACCTTAAATGTCACAACTATAACATTAATACAACCGATATAATACATTTGAAAGCTTAAATTAGCCAAATTCGCTTAATTTTCTGCGAAGACGTTTAATATTTTTAAGGAAAATAAGTAATAAAGTGGGTGGGAATCCCATTTTTAAGAACTGTTGCGAGTTCTGTTAGGAACAAGGAACTAAAGATAGTCTACCGCCATGCACGACTAACGTGGATATTATAAACTGCATGGCACAAAGACCATCTTCTAAAACATGGCCAACGAAACAGGACTAACTTAATAAAGTGCGTAGTCAAGGTTTCATATCTCGATGTGTTTAATATAAAATATGTTATCGTTTCATCTTGACCCTCGAACTCAATTGAAAACAAAAGCGCAATAAAGTTGTCCCGAGCCCCGAGCCCCGAGCCCGGAGCCCCGAGCCACGAGCCCCGAGCCCCGAGCCCCGAGCCCCGGCCGTCGCAACACTTCCCCTCAAGTGCTTGTCACTTACCGCGCTCGACTTGCGACGCACGGCTAATACGCGTATTTGTGCTAAACGCCCCGTACAGGATCTCTTCTAACATAATACAATCCCGACCTTATTCTGCACGCCGGATGGTCGAATCTTCCCCGCCGCAGTCACATAAATTGGGATTCAATTTAGTGTCACGTCTAAAAATGTTAGTAAGCGAAAATGTATTTTTTCCAGTTGCTTTTAGGTGGAGTTTAGAATCTCCGCGCCCGTCTATCGGGTCCTTTGAAGGGTTGTTGAGACGGAATTGAGTTTTATAATGTTTGTTTAAAGTGAATACATTGTTTTGTTCGATTGTCCTCGTGTGAAATGAGCTTTTTGTATCGAATATAATAGATGCTTTAAAGTAATTATAGGTTTCGCTTCAAGATTAGGATCTCAACGGATTCTTGCATCCTTTCTTCTATCACTCGAAACAAATATTTCCGATTCGAACTGTTCGTTTCAATAATTCCACGCGTTCTGTTGTTTACCTGAAGTACCATTAAGAGCAGTAATATTGATGAGGACTGCAATTGACTGGTTCGTCATTTTAAATTTAAACTTTACCTGTTCCAGTAACAATTGATCGGAGTACCCTCACGCTGGAGGTCCTTGACAAATGATGATCAGCCGCTCGGCGATTCATCTGTACGTTATATTGTTATAAGGTTATATAGTGGTTTCCTTACATTCTTCCCTCTACTTATTATATTTGCGATTCAGTAGTTTGTAACCACTACTCGTACATTTTAATTTAAAAAAGAAATATACATTTTATATTATTATGATGCGTAATTGAATTTTTTTATCATACAACTTACGACATATGTAGAATACAGAGTAACTCCAGAAAACTAGAACTAAAAGGTTGATTGTTATTTTTTTTCGGTAGCAGTTAATAGCTTTTAGTATTGCCATTAACCCACAAATGACTCGCGTAATTAGCTACTAGTTTTGCGGAGTCATTAACTCCTATTAACTTGTTCTATGTCTGTTTCAAAGAAGAGCATAAACGAATTTTCAGATAAATTACTTTCTAAATGAAAAATATATATTTTCGATTGTTAATTAACAGTTATATTTTAAAAAACGTCGCGGCGCAGCGCGAAGAAATGGATTTTAATCAATGTGCTTTTCCGTAGAATGATATTTCAATTAAGTTTAGATGAAGCTATCACGGCGCTTTTAATAACTAATAATAATTTGAGTAAAGTTCATTTGAAGTCTGAAGTCATGAGGCAGTCAAATTCTTGTGTAGCCAGTATGTAACTTGATTTAGCTCATAGCGGCGGCCCTGTAGCACAGTCCTTAGACGCTGCGTGTGAAAACATAAGTCTCCGGTTCGGACCAGGGCAGATATTGATGTGAAAGATGTGTTGGCTTCGTTACATGCAACACGATACTATACAGTATCAAATAAAATACTAAATGAGCTGCAAAAGTTTTAATAAAGTTGTTAATTACGAGCATAAAAGGAAATAATAAAATAATTCAGAAAGCATGTTACAATTTAGTTTTCACTGGATATTGCTCCATAATCCATAAAGCCGGTGGTACGACAGGCACCCCTCCTACAGAGTGCGGGATCATGGGCGCCGCACTCGAGCAGCTGCCTTCTCCCATCATTGCTTCTTAAAGGTGATCGCACATTGGTCGTTCGCGTCGAACGCACTGCGTAGCACGCGGAACGCTACAGGTTGGGAGCACCGGGCTTGCGAAGCGAGGTTCGATTATACATGTTTGATACATGAATGTTACATACATATATGATTTTATTGTGACCTACGCAATTCGGCGCCGAGTATCTCGGTGCACGCGCACCGCGCGCGGTACAGTCGCGGTACGATCGTGTGATGGTGTTCAACTTAATTCTTTTTTTACATATTATATTGTAACCTTATGAGATATGACATTCATCTTCAGATATGGAGTTCAACTCCGCTGACGTGTTACAATATATTGTTACGACAGACGGTTGGGAATACGAATAGGCTGGTTTGTGTAGATGGTCTCTTTATTTAAAACTTACTTCAGGATAACCAATGTCTGCACTAATTTCGCAACACTCGCGTCACTGCACTAACGGCACCGTCCTCACGTCAGTATACTCGCGACGCCGTACACTAATAGCTCTAATCACTTCTAACTTAACTTTTTTTCTCTCTCATTTCCGGATTCGTTTTCGAAACTGAACTGCGCATTCCGTATCTCAAACCGCCTTATATACACCCTTAATTTCGAAGGAACATTCCAAATTCAAACATTTTTAAATTTTTTTCTATCCTGCTCACACTTTTGTTTTCTTGTACTTTCCAGAATTATCAAGAAGTTCTGTTTTTAAATATCTTCTATTCTGCTTACACATTTTCTGTGCATTTCCATTGCGCCCAGAAAGTTCTAGAAATTCTATTTTTGAATTTCTTCTATACCGTTCAAACATTTTTTGTCTTGTTCTTACAGTTCTATTTCGTCCAGATTAATTTAGAAATTTCTATTCTCTATAAAATTATGAACTATAAAAATCAACATTAAACTTGGGGTTCGAACCATGAACCTCCGCTTCGATAGTCCGACCATTTCCCACAGAGCCACGCAGCTCTGACAGCTCGCGTCGAAATTCGTTAACAGTTGAATGTACGCGACAGTATCAATAATATTTAGTTGTGTTTTCCTGTGGATCATCTGTCCCTGCAGTAGTTAACCTTGTAGGATGCCTACCGACGCTGGAGCAACGTGGAGCAGCGTGAGGCCTTTTCAACATGTCCTACATTTTTCTCCGATTTGTATTCACCAGTGGGCCGTTAATGGGTTTATTCTATTAGCAACCGCTGAATGTTTTTAAAATATTTATTTTATATTTAATTAAATAGTTCCATAGATGACAGCTCCCCCTGCCCCGTCCGCAGTGAAGCAACTCATGTATATCCGTCTGACCACCCTTATCCATACTACAAAATCTGTACATGTACCAAAATTACGTTTTTTACAATTTTTAGTAGTTTGTCTGTTTGTTGCCGCTAATCTCTGGAACGGCTATACCGATTTTAACGGGATTCAACTGATAGATAACTGATGGAATAAGGAATAACATTTAAAAATATTACATATAATTTATCGTAAACTCTGCGTACAAAAACAACAACTTTTTTGTTTAATTCGAGGCAGAAGTATTGGCGAGCGCAGCCAGTACCCAATAAACACACAAGTTAACTGACGTAGATCATAAATTCCAGCAATTCCCATAGTGAAGGTAAATAAAGTGGGGCTGGAGGTGAAAGTGTTCGCGCCGTGAGTAGATTAAGTTCGTTCGATAAGCGCAGAGTAACGAGCTAACAGAGCTAACAAGTTGCCGTCGCGCGACGCTGTTAGTGCGCTCTTAATTACTATTATAACTTAATCACGTGTCACCCCGCTCTACTCTGTGGCTCCGCTGCAGCTCGCCGCCGAGCGCGCGCCTGGATGTGCCATCCAACCAAAATATACTTCTATCCTACTAATATTATAAAGGTGAATGTTTGTCAAGATGTTTGTGTTTCATTTATAAGTAAGGATTATCTGTATCAACCATACGATAAACGGATTATTATTAAACTTAGCACACAGATAGACCACATCCAGAAAATGGACATAGGATAGACATATAATTTAATTTCAGCTTCAGCATGAAGCCTCTAGACGAGATCTGTGGTCCTTACAACTAACACACTCACCATTGTTGGACTTTCTACCTGTCGATATCAAACGTACTAACTACTGTTACTGTTATTTAAAACTTCAGTTGATTTAGGAAGTCAAATAATTGTACTCACCTTGGACACATTGTTCATGACAAGTGCGTGACTGTATTTATTTCCGGATTTAATGCGACACATAAATTGATAGAAATATTGTTATTATTGTTACATTAATATTACAATATAAAATAAACAACCTTTGTATTTGATTTCAAGTCGAGAGATATTTTGTGTAAAGAAATCGATTAATGAAAGCTTCACTATCGTAGAAGGTGGAATTACGCACAGAACATGACGGTGGGTGTGACAGAGAGGGCAGCAAGGTAGGCAGACAGAACTTGCTCTGCCATGACATGGCTGGTGACATGGTACCGTGGGGAGGTGTACAGCGTGTGACAGTGGATGATGGTCAATGACAACTTATCACCGACTTTGATACTCATATTTGCATTTACCCCGTCCATGGTTCAGAGGCCACGCAACGCCGTCGGTCGTGTTTGTTGACATTAAATTGAAATTTTTCGTTAAGTTATTACGGCCTTGCGGTGACGTAAAAACTTCCAACAGCGTGATAGAATATCCTACATTTCCTCCTTAATTTGGTGTGATGTAGGCATGTTAGTGACGAGAAATCGCTTCCAGTGGTAGTTAATCCGGTGCAGTATAATCAGTTTAGAGTCGACGCGACGTCCCCGCCGCGCCGCCGCCGCGCAGCCGCCGCGCCGCTGCCGCGCCGCCGCCGCGCCGCTCTCCTCCGCGACGTGTTGTGTAATTGCATTTAGTGTATCGGGTAGTTCCACTGCCGGCTTTAGCACTATTACTGGACGACACATCAAACCTTATAATATATCAATAATATCTGTGTAACAAAACAGCACCAAACAATTTCCACTTAATGAGAGGTAAAAAAGCCTCTTTCGTTTGAGGTCGTATCCCTGCTTTTTTTAAGCCCGATTCTAGTTTACATGGGGTGGCGTAAGTTTTCCTCGGTCCCGAGGAGAGACGATGGTACTTACTCCGTAGTGGGTCGACAACGGGCTGAGACAATCTAAATCTAACTCAAGCAGTAGAGTGCTCGTACTCGTAGCTGTCATTACACCGTTTAATAAACTATCCCAGTTTGAAACCAGTCTTACCATTTTGGTAAACATATTATGCGCAGCCTTACCACCGACCAAGTCACTTCCATCACCTCACTACTCCATTATCAGCATAGGACTGAGCTCGATATTCCAAGCCACATAGCAAAAATGAAATAATGTATTTATACGCCAAGTTACAGCAACCTTTACCAACTGGCAGTGTATAATAAAATTGTGATTATCGTCCCGTAAAATATCCCGTTTGTTCCGGCCACGGGGAGGCAGCGAATGTATTTGAGGTTATGAGCGGGAAATACTGTTTACCGCGATCTCATTTCGTTTGACTCACTGCTCGCGGGAGACAGGGACGAGGGGCGATCGCGCCACTTCTGTCTGATAGTAGTACACAGTTATATAAATGACGGCTACACTCATGACAATAATAGTAACGAACAATTAGTGTTACAGTGACATGGCTCTATCTTAATGTTACAGACAGTATATTTTATCGCAATGTATGCAATGGAGAACATTAAGAGCCAGTAGCGTGACGTCACACTCGTGGGAGAGACGGCGGCGAACACATGGCGGTGGGGGATGTGTTGCGGCTGTATCAACTTGTTTTATTTTTATTTAATAAATGTAATTCATCTAGTATTGAAACTTCTTTGTTTAGTTGAATTATTTAAAAAAAATGAGTTGCGTTACGTGTTAGTGATATTATTAGGAATTCTATTAAAACATTCATTTTCTGTGTCTCTTGAACCGGACAGTGCTTACTAAATTGTTGCTCTAATATTCCGTTGGTAAAACAGACTGATGGGCAATCGAAAAATATTAATAATATATTATTATATTTATTATTACACAAAACCCCATCACTAATCAATGCCGTCATTCAATTCGTATTAATCATAATCCTTTGTGAGCGAATAATTTGATTAAAATTTGACAGCTCCTTCCTGCGCCGCCAAACAAACAGGAAACTACTAAATAAGGGTAATTCAATTACTAGCTATGAATTACCGGCCAATTAAAAGAGAACTATAAAAAGATTTTGACTGAAATCATTTGTTCCGAAGCGAGGGGTCAAGTTATAATGGTTGTGCGCACAAAGAAGTCGTGCAAAGAATTGGCCATAGAGTATAATGAGGGGTTCCGTCGATATCATGGCGGTGTACATTACGCGGCCGACGGAACTCTAAACTTGATATTTCCGCCGGTTTTTATTGTGGGAAGGTTCAGGTGATGTCGTATCACTCACATTAGTTTATTTTGAACGGTAATCTTGCAAGTTCGCAAGGAATAACAATGTCCGGCAATTAATTGTTCGGGGCAATAATGTTTCATCCGACAAATAAGACGATGTAGTTCGTATACAGGTACAAAGAGCATGTACCTATTGCATATATGTTATAGATATACATATGTCATTTTGTGAGAGCAAGTACCAATTTATTTGCCAGAGAACACTGCACTACACTACACTTACTAAATCGTGTGTAATGTACGAGTAAATATGTACAACGGTAGGCCCCAGTCACACAGAACAATTAAAACACACGTCGTCAGTCATAGGCGCGTGCTCTGACTACCTTCACTTATGACGCAGTTATACCTGTCTACCTGTTAAAATTATTATTTTTGCTTTTATAATTTATTAATTTGAATTTTAAATACACTTACAATTACACTTTTTGCATTTCTCACCAAGAAAATAGCATTATTTATTAGTAATAGAATATAAGTGCTTGTCTGAGGTTGCCCCGTAACGATCTGTTGATAAACATTCTAGCTCAAATTTTCACCGAGTATACAGACAAAACATAAAAAAATAATGATATCACCCCGATGCCGCGATGTCCTCGTTTACTGCTGTTCGTTGTTTTTATGCATACATTTTATGCCATAACGATTAAAATCAATCAGTTCTACGTAGTCAACACGAATACAGCTAATTGAACAGCTATCGTTGAGTAGACAATGCGAAATTTGGCGCCATTAGCCGCCATCTTGTAACAATGGCGGCTTGCGCAAGCGCACCACCAGATTATCCGACCAATTTGCGATCGGACTACAGAGCACGTTCAAATAGAAATGTCAGTACAGGTGGACAACAATACCAATCTCCATTATTACGCTCAACGTTTATAAATCAATAAAGGTTGCTATCAGATAGGGTTGTCAGTTAATAAAATTGTTGAGGAGTTTAACGCTATTATTTTTTCCACAATCATATGGCGCGTTTCGGATTTGTAGTAATTTGCCTCTAAGACTACCAATGCCAAAAAAAACCTATTCAAGGAAAAAAGTAATGTTTCTTGAGCATACCGTTTATTTTTACATTTTTTATTTACGAAACTCTAATATATGTGGGATTGGGGACAAGTGATAAGGAACCCACGGCAGTAGTGAAATAATTTTATTTCTTTTCCGACAAACAGTATTAACAGGACACGATCTTTAAGTCTCTGGGGTGATGGTGGGTAGACTAGACACTTTGACAGTCGAGAGCGAAGAGATCTTCCACAGATACTCAATCCTCGAGCACACCGTCTTCCAACCCCCACCTCATACCATCCCGGTCTTTCCTCATCATTCATCGGCATCCAATCAGCTTCCCCAATATTCA
>DWJZ01005055.1:0-14561 GCA_018249125.1 Asbolis capucinus | reverse complement strand
ATGTCCTCTATAAAACTGTAGTACATCAAGTTGCTCTATTGTCAATCATTTCCGCAGCGTAGGCGACATAAGGATTTGGTTACATTGGGTTAGATTGTCGAAATTTTCACGCGGTTCCCTATTTTTTCTCGTATTAAATATAACCTATGTTCATCAGGGATAATGTAGGTTTCTAATAGCAAAAGATTTTTTTAAATCGGTCCAGTAGTTTCGGAGCCTGTTCAATTCAAACAAACAAACAATCAAATCTTTCCTCTTTATAATATTAGTGTAGATTCGTCTACATAACGGATATTGTCTTATGTACTATACCAAGCTACAGAAGCCATAATCATCTTTATCCCTTTTGTCTATGATAGCTTTTAACACATTAACCATATATTAAAGGTAAAAAAAATAGACTTATGAAATACTAGTTTTCACCCGCGATTTCCCCCGCATGGTAGGTACGTTGATGAAATGCAACATATGTGTTATTCCAGACTGAATAATCTATCTCTGTGCCAAATTTCATCCCGAACCGTTCAGTAGCCTTTACGTAAATTACTAACAAACCTCCATACTTCCATCAATCTTCACAAACTTTCCCATTTATAATATAAATAGGATGTTCTCTTTCCGATTATCATTTTATTCATAGTTCGTTCGATACGACGATACCAAGAAGGCGTACACGAACCCTGTACAGCTATAGCCTACAAGCACCGCCGTCTTGGAATGCGTTATCGATTTTAGCCGCATCACTTGTCACGCCTATCGCGTTAGCGAACCAGCTCTGAATTATTCTTCTTAGAATAACATCATCGTTAAATGAAAGGTAATTTTGAATGGTTGATTTTTAAGAGTTGTGTAGGTAAGTCTGTAGGAAGATGGATGAATGCTTGTGTCAATTTATTGGTCGCTTCCGTGCTTCGGAGGGCACTTAAAACTGTCTGATCTTTATGGACAGATAGCAGACGACAATTAAGGTTATTAGGTGTTATAAATAGCTACTTTCCTTCTTGAATTCGCCCATCACACCCTCGCCCTTCGGTTCGCACCGGGAGCACGTCTTGCAGAATGCTCTATTCCTCAGTTATAAGGAGAAAGAAACCTCAGGGCACGGCTGGACCATGACTGACATTGAAGCCACAACTCATTAAGTTACGTTGAGTATTATTGTCGAAACAGGTTGCAATTTTAATTATACAAGATTATCTATTTATAAACCTCATCTCGCTGATACTATTTCAGATAAAACTGCTATTACCTGTGTTGTATGTACAAGTATGGTACTCGTGGTGCGTTTTCATCCACTGATTATTGTAATTTACGGCTATTGCGCGTTTCCCGGAACTTGCATTCAGCGCTGTCCCGATTCTCATCTTTCACTTCATATTTAATTCCACTGTAATTCGGCTTGTTTTGCGCACACATCACGATGAATTGTTTGCTTGCTCTGTGTCAGAATAGATTGTCAACATTTTGTTATAAATGTTCCATCAACGTTTGGTATACTTCTTCTTTTGGTATAATGTATCTCATATAAAACATCGAGTACGTAATTAAATAATAATATTATATTTACTCTCCAATTAAATCAGCTCAGACCATTGATTACGTAATCATATAAAGGACCGTCATACAAAATTTTTATAGAAAATATACAGGTAGCTGCGTAGAATAAAAAAACATACTGTATTTAATATCTGAATGACGCAGACGTATGGAGTGGGAAAAGCTCGTTAGTCCATTAAATGCAAACATCGGTAAAATGTGCAACGCGACAAATGAAAACTGCGGAGGTGCGAGCGCGACACGGTCCGCGTCCCGTACACCCGCTGGACGCGCGTCCAATTACCTGAGTCGCCCGGACAGGGTTGACATCGACGCGCGTTTTAATTAAACCATTTGTAATTTTTAACTTAATTTCACCCTGTAGCTTTGTGATTGCGGGTAAACAATGGCTTTGAGAAGCTCTTATTAAAACGACAAGTGTCTTATGACTGTATGTAGTATTATTAATTATATAGTCTATTTCACTTATCTTTAAATTGTTTTTTTAATAACTAAACACTACACGGACATCTTGCCGCAAATTACTGAACTATTTGGAACTTACTTAAATTGCCAATTCAAGTTTCTCGATTTATTAAAAATTACTTTCTAGATAAATTTTCTAGTGTAGAAGTGATGAATGTGCTATTAGGAAAAATATTCTAAAGAACGTAACAAAATTTTAACTTGCAAAGTCACAGTGAAGTCGTTACAATGATCCTGCATACTTCATACAAAGCAATTTTCTGCAAACTGTCCCACTGCAAAATATACCGGACTTATTTTCTCTTTAAGAACTTTCACGTAAAGTCTTAATCTCCATATAAGCATTATTTATACAAGATGTCTGTTATAAGAATAAATTTAGCGTTACGACGTCGTCAATTCCAAATATAAAATTTTAACATCCGAAACTTCCGGATGGCATGCAATCCCTGACCGGATGTACTCCAATCTAGGACAGATCGGGGAAAGCTGGCAGCCGGCAGTGTCAGCCGGGGGCAGCCCTACGCGTGGCCAATCGGACGCGCGACGGACACGCTGCAAGCGTTAATTAGAGGGACTCCCGGCCTCGTAGGGCTTCCTATAACTCTCCCATGCCGCCCTCGCTAACCAATTACCGGCCGCTGATGAACGCCGAGCACAAAACTTCCCACTCGAATCCATTACGCGACCTCGGTGCACTCGCCACTGAGCACGAACCGTTTGCAAAACTTTCGTGCAGTGATAGGTTTTTTATTCGATCTTTGTAACGAAGTGAGTGAGGGTGATTGTGCGAGACAAACGGAAATTGATGCGTCTCTGACAATAGAAGTATTACTATAGATGGACAGACGAATAGTTGATGCGGCTCATGACGAAGCCAAATATAATAAAGTAATGTAAAGTAATATACTAGTAAACAAATAAAATATTTATCACGGTTTGTTTTAAAACATAATGCGGAATCTGGATAGACAGAGAACATTTTAATACCAGTAACCTGTCCGATATAGACCTCAATGACTTCGAATATAGAGCACTCTCTTCGCATCAGCTCTCACACCAATGGGCCTGTCACATGTTCACCGGGGTGTGCTCTCATGAATAAGAGCTTGAACTTAAGGATACAATATAAGAATGTAAATTACTGCTGTAATATGTAAACAGCTAAGGCAAACGTAAAACTGACGATAAAAACTGTTGCAACAGAAAATGAAAATCTAACAAGAGCTGTTGTCGTTTTTCTTCGGATATCGATTTAATTTTAATGAAATCAACCGCGTCTTATCCCAGACGATAATAGGTTTGTCCCAGAGGAACTCGATCCGTTTATTACATAGTTGCGGGCAGGAGACTGATAGGCATCGATTTTTAGTTTTGCGCCATCGCGCCTTCAATCTATTTCTGAAAAAGGAGAGAAATTGTCTTGTCGAAACAGATAAATATCCCATGCGAGTTACAAGCCGAGACGACGTTTACGGATTGGCCCGGATTGGGTGACATTGTGATAAAAGTCTTACATGGACATTTCAGATATCTTGAGTCTGAGTGAAAGCTCTTCGAGCCGGCCGGCTGTTGTTTGTGATGTGTCGCGTCGATGCGGTGGAGGATGGAGGCCTCGCCTCGTTGGGAAGGGGCTTAAGTGGCCGCTTCGAGTTTGTTTTCCGAAGATAATGTATTCGTAAATACAGCTCGTACCGTTCACGCTCTGGAGATTTTATTTCTGTATACGTTTAATTAATGGATGTTATTGGATTACACTGAGAATACTGACGAATAGGGGAATTGGGCGATGGTGCTAGGGGGTCGTTTTCCAAATTTCAATTTACTTAGCACTTATGTAAAAACCAAGCTAATCTTATGATGGAGGTCGAGTTTGTTGTTGCAGGACTAGTTTTGACAAATCAAATAGAATTAATTTAATCAATCTGAGCCGATACAAATTAAATAGCAGTCGGAATGCATCTAAAATGAAAAGGATATTTCATTTCCGCCCACGAGGCTAATACCGTGGGCGAAATTCAATTTATAATGTTATGCAATTATGGAAGTATTCTGCAATATCCGAGTGCAACGTGCGGCGGTCTGCTAAACGTTAGCGTCTGTGTAGGCTTTATATGACTCAAATATATTATGTAGTTGAACAGTTCGTCGGAGCTCTAAGTGGAAACTGCAATGGCGGCGCTGCAGTGGGGGCCGCCTCCCTGCCTACCTCCAGGAAAGCCCTGGTGTACGGATTTACTATGTACTCAATTGATGTACAGATAGATAGGTTTGCGCGCACACTCAGACCGATGTGAAATTGAATCTAGACGTAATAACTTTGCAACGCTGTTCTATTAGAGCTTTTTGCGTTGGTTTTATACATGGGCTGATGTCGAGCTAGGATGTATCTTGATTCTAGAAGGTGCGTTACGTTTACGGTTAATGTTATAGATTGTGGTAGATTTTCATAAAGATTTTCATACCTTAAATGTGGATAGATAAATCTACACTATTGGAATTAAAATTTCGAAATTATTAAGGTAATTCGGCACGTTGTTACTCAGTGGAGTAACTATGAGATTGTTCTCTAGTCATATTGCGTGACTATTTCGCAAAAAAATTTAAGGAAATGAAGTAAACTTCCCAATGTTACTGCGAATTAAGAAAGATTGTTTAAAAAAGACAAAGTAGAAAAGCTTTCTCCACTTGGAAGTTGATGCAATAATGTTCTTCCTTCCATCTTATCCTCCATATAATCGAATTTCAGTCCAGTCGACGTCATAGTCAGAAGTTAATACTTATCCTCGGAGAGTACACAAAGGCTCAGTGCTAGTCCCATCTACTGTAGGTATGTACTAACGAGTCTGACGACCGCCAACAAGATTTTTTTCATCGTCTACCGGTGCACAATTCAACCCCCGGGCCCCTTCGGCCGGGTGAACTTACTGGAAAATTGCACTTAATCCGCCGACGTCTGCACTCTGCTTGCTCTCCTCTTCTCAGCTTTCAAACTCTCTGTGGGCTCTCAAAACTTGGTTTTTTCTTTGACCGTTCATAAGTATGTATGAATTTTGCAAAGTACAGGGCTAGTACTTACATTTTATGGAAAGAAATTTTAAGGCTACTAATTTTAGTAACATGAGAAGTTGTAACATTTACAACATTTTAAAATGTTTCCAAAATAATTATATGGATATGTATAACGTATGTTTTTGAGAATATCCCCTCGATAATGATTTTTTTTACACAAGGAGTGCAATGCAATTGAGTTCTCTTGTACTATTATTGGCTATAGCATGCCCCAAAAGGTATATTGTTTGATGGGTCCTAACAAACAACATTCTAGGTTCCGATAACAACAGTGGACAGGTGCGTTAGTTTTAGTATGCGTCGACGGAGCGTGGTCCGTTTTTGCGTCGAGTCGTAAGGAACAATGGCCGGCGGCGCATTCCATCCGCATCACCGTTAGCCGGCCGGCAATAATCGTGGCGCTGATCGCCGCCCGCTGCCGGCCGACCGACATGATAAACCGAACTAATAAACATTCAACACTTCCGCGCTCCACAACATTAAACCCTCCACAGACTTCGTCTTGCTGCTTTCCCACTTGCTACATTACCGTACTAACCTCCTGGACAATTTGCATAAGCTTTGTGAGCTATGAGTCGCATCCAACGTCCGCGAAAGCTAACGATCATGAAGCATTTTAATATCTTATTTATATCCTAGTTAGTATATCATTCCTGGTATGGAAATAAGATATAAATCAAACAACCTTTTACAAAATGAGTCCGACATCCTAACCCGTCGGGTGAGAGTAGTCGGGGCGCGGTTGGCTTCGAGCCAGACCAAACAGGGTAAAACTAAAAAGCAAGGGCGACGGCGACCGCGCCCCGAAATAGCGAGCAAAGTCAAGGCGTGTGTCTGCTGCGCCTACGGGCGTGTGGAACGATGGCTGACATCGTGTACGAGACACGAGCGCGCGGACATACCGCTCCATGCTATTAGATATTAGACACGCCCTAGCATAGGGAGCGTCGATAGCCTCATCACCTTTTCTACTGTTTAATTTAGCTAGACGCATAAATATAGTATTAATTAACATGATAACATTGAAGCTAATGTCATCGCCGATGACGTAATTGTCTCATAACTGCGCGAAATTTCACCCGAGTGTAAAACATTCGCTACCGCTACTTCAATTAAGCTCCAAGTCTCATAGGGTTCGGGCGTCAAAAATTCAGTGAGAGAACATTTTGTTTGTTTAGTGTGAAATTAATAGGCGTGAAATTGTTTCAATGGGACATGAAGCAGGGCGCACGTCGCGCGCATGTAGCACAATAGCGGTCCGATGACTCATAGCCGACAGGCTTGAGACTGAACAAGGACATCCTCGGGTAGCCGTAGCCGCTAGTCGGGCCGCCGGCTGCGCTTGTGCCTAATAGAAACATAAACATCGTTACTCCATATCCGTCGGCTCTATTCACCATTGTGCTGCAACAAATTGCAGACATAATAGGCCTTGCGACACCGCAGCACAGCTTCGTCGGTGACACACTGCTAGTTTAAGGATTTAATTACAAGATTGAGCAATCTGTCGTCGATGGTTTCAGGTCGTGCCTTACAATTATTTTAATCTCTCATAATTGTTTTACTTATAAGTGTTTGTTACTTGTCTGCACAGATGACTTGAAGGCGGTACCGAAGTGTCTGGTCGTGCAGGCAAAGCGGGTTGGTTCCGCGGACAATATATCAGTGATCGTGGTGTTCTTGAAGAACCCGCGTGATATAGTCGCCGACAACTGCCCGCCCATGGATCTTGGGTAAGTAACTAATATTTATTTAGACCTTTTCGAACTATACTTCGTTACATTTCGTGCAGTTGAGATTATTACAAAATATTTGTGTGAAAATGTGACTGCGGTTAATATCCAGGGCTCAAGTGTTTATTTCCAAAACCGCATTATAAGACCTAGTTGCTGTAATTATCAAACTAGTCAACGAATGGCCAACCGCTTAACATACGATACGTTAAGAATAAAATTACTGTATACATTCGAGTTGATTTCAAAATTAAATATTATTCTGCCATATGCCAGTAGCACACTCGGATCAAGATTGTCCTGTCAGTTGCATTCTATGCCATGTAAGGTTTCTGATGGAGTGCACTGTACGCTGGATACCAGAACAATTACAAACTTGCACATAATGCGTATAACCAGTTTAGGTTTGTTTTATAGTTTTTTATATGCATACTTGATGGTACAAAATTCTAATTTATTTATTGTGCTACACATTACTGCGAATCTCTGATAATTAAATGAATGTATTGATTGACTGAAAGTATGAGCAGACCTGGTTAATCTTGTTTCTGGAATGTGAACATTTTATTAGACTTTTTCAGTACCAGATGCTAAAACTGCGCTGTTCAGCTTTTTAAGATCTATTTTATTCTGCTAATAGCTCTGATATTAACTGCAGTTATATTTTTATAAGATTGTGTTATAAATTCGGAACTCTGATAAGTCTGGACTAAATACTGTTGTTGGGAGGTACAGCGGACACATAGACAATAATGTTAAAAGTTCTTCTTTACTCTATTGCTACTCTGTTATGATGTTAAGTGACGTTTAACACTTTCAATAGATTGTTTAAACGGATATAGTTATTAATTAAAGTATATAGGTCTTTATTAAAGTAATTAATAAGTTAGTCCACGACCCTATTTAAAATTAACGACACCACGAGGAAACACAATAAGAGACGTGGAGAAAATAGACCTGAGGTTGAAATTCAATCTTAATTAATTGAAAAATATTTTGTCATTGACAGTACTAAAATTAACAAACCTACTTTTACTATGCTAAATTTCATAGTCATCCGTCTGCGTAATTTTCGTATAATCGAGTATAATATTTTCTTTCATGTAATAATATAGATATCTCGTTTATTATATTGGTTTCACAATGTTGACTTTTACTAAATCGTATATCCGTAATAATTCATTCTTAACGCTTCTACATAAATTTACATATGTACATCTTCACAAAAAAATCCTAGTTACAAAGTTAATTTACTTACGTCTTCGAATTTTCAAACTGGTTTAGTGTCGTGGATAAGAAAGACTTTGTAAAACTTGTAAATATCTCGTACCCGTCGACCTTGGGAGACTATATACGGCCTAGCATCTATCTTCCACCCACAGACATGAAAACGAAAGCTATTGCATTATTATTATTTACACGACACTAAGAGAACAGTTGGGAAGAAAGATCCTCGAATGGAGAACCACTATTGAAAAAAATATCACAGGATAGGCACAAGGTGGAATGATGGGCTGAAGAAGACAGCGGGCATTCGCTGGTTTCAAAGGGCTCAGGACCGGTCAGAGCGGCACAAATTAGGAGAGGCCTAGGTTAAGCAGTGGACATCCAAAGGCTGATGACATGACAGTTGATCTTATAGATCATATCGACGGTAAAAAGTAATCTTGCTGTAACCCTTTAAATGACCCAAATAAGACCCAAAAATCTTGTAAAAAGTCTTCCTAATACAACTGCGGTATATGTTTTTCTAAACGTCGTAGCCACGGCAAAAGGCGCCCCTAGACAATGACGTTTATTGCAAAAAACAGATGCCATATTTTTCTGTACCAAACTTCATTCTCGTACATTTTTTAATTAACGTTAAGCGTCATCGCTAGCACAAAAGGCATTTGTCTTAAGGGCAAAACCATTCCATTTAGATTTTGTAAATTTCTATCTGTTTGTTTCTAAATTTTATTTTTTAAAGGATACAGTTTACAGATGGATTTCTTTTCACTGTAGATATCAATAGCTGGCCATTTTGTCAGCTTATCTCATTGATAAGTTAGTGAGAATCGGCGTATGTGTGATTTCCTCAGAACAGTCGAACCAGCTACGTGCCTTATCAAACTTTCGTTGTCCTTATAGCCTTTGTTGTAATCAATGTAATAATAATAATATTGATACAAACATAATGTTATATACAAGCATTATATCGGCGACGGAAATTAGTTACGGTGTAACTCTCTAGAGTAACGTATGATTTACGCCCTTATTGTTTTCCGTATAATTATAGTAGTAGATTCATAATAAATAAGTAATATTTGTAATATCTATTAAGTAAGGCACAATTTATGTGTAGTAGAGAAAGGTACACATTACAGTAACTAATAGAAACTGATCTTTATTTATCTATGTATTTATAATTCTTATAATAATAATATAATTTAAAGTCAATAAAAATAGCTTATTGAAATTAACATTCCTCATAAGCTAAGCCGCTACGCTTCTTTTGTTCCTTGCGCTCTTTACTGCGATGTGGCCGACTTGTTGAAGTGTGCTCTTGAAGACAATGTTTCTTGCGTTACAAAGACATACTGACATACAGTGCTATGTTATAGTCGTGATACAGTTTCTTGCTCCTAGTCTTGCATCACTAGTTTTTATTTGGACTTTAATGTGTTTGTCACTGTTTTGACTCATTTATGTATAGAAAGTCAATGTCACGCAGCTGTGAAATAATTTGTTTTGGTCAGATGATTCATGGGCAAAATCGGTATTATTATATCTTTATATATAAAAATTCAGTGTCACGATGTTCGTTTACGCTAATCTGCGAAGCCGCTGAACCGTTTTCAATGAAATTTTGTAGATATTTATTGTTGAGTCTAACTTAAAATATAGTTTTTATGTCGAAAAACGGTTTTATTCCCGCAGGATAACAGGTTAAAAATTGTATGACGATTGGCAAGCCACTAGACTCATTAAGATACAATTGGATAATATTGTAGATTATAGAAAAGGGGGACTTTTAGATTATTTTTAACAGAGGATAACAGGTTGAGTTATTCGCCATTTCGCCCGACAAAAGATGGCCCGATCGGGCGACTTATCATTTATACGGCTAAACAACGTTTGCCGGGTCAGTTACTATAAGTATAACGTTTGTTATAATAACGTTTACTAGCATATAGTCTGCTAGTATGACGTCAGTTAGTTAAAGTCAAAATTAATTTATTCATGTAGATATTATGAATACTAAGTGTATAGAAGGTCAACATTTTTTTAATCTAACTAGTATAACGTGTGCTAGTATAACGTTTGTTATTAAATTTTTCCATCAGGCTGGATAACGCGGCGGTGAGCGCACCGCCGTTCGCGGTCGACGCGGACCCGCGCAAGCCGCTAGTGGAGGCGGCTACGGCGTGCGAAGACGCTGACAATGACAACGGTATCTCTGACAGCGACAGCGAGGACCTCGGTCCGGAGACCGCGGTCGACATCGATGGAGACAGGGATGACGTGGATGACCACGGAATGGACCAGGCCGCGGCGCCGACACCGCCCGCGCACGCTGGTAAGTTTTGAATTAAAATTTTCACTACGAGCGTATTCAGCTCCTAGTCTATTCTAACAATACTTTGGCAAGTTGATTTTTTTGGACGTAAACTATGCACTTTTTCGACAACTATAGGCACATACCCGCATATGTGGAAATTCCCGATGGCGCGAAGATGACTCGGTACACTCATTACTTTCACTATAATTTCAGATTATTCCATTCAAAGCACGAAATAAGTTTAAATGGCCTCATAATTTCCGTTATCGGTGTGGTTGTTTATTATATTGATAAAGCTCACATAAGAGGAAAATAGCCACGTGATGAAGTAATGAATATCATGCACAAACACATCAAGGTATGATCTATAAGTCTGTAACTTAAAAAAGATAAGAGATTTCTGGATTTTAACTGTATTAACTTAATATTAATCATTTTGTAACTGATTTTCATATTCGCAAAACATTCGGACAAACTTTGCCCAAGCGCAAATACGTTACATCACTATTCTACACTTGAATTTAGAGGGAACTTACATATATTTAACAACAGCTAGTTCTTTATATAGATAAACAATAATAATGAAATGAAATAAAAACTGTTTATTTCGTCTTAGGAAGCAAAGACTCAACGAAAGTCAAAATTTTACAATACAAAGTCCCTACGTAATACCTATCTGTCAGCTTTATAAACAATACAAACTTAGGACTATGTACGCTAGTGTAGGCCGGAAGGAAAAAAAAGCCGGCGGAAAAAACTTCCGGTACTCTTTTTAATAACAAGATTACAGTGTATTACAGAAGATTATTACTAGTCCGAATGTAACTGGGAGCAGTGCGGATCATTACCATGCATCCTTGTCGTTTAGATATTCCTCAATACTGTAATATCCCTTGCTTGTGAGTTGAGATTACATAAAAATACTCAAAGTATTTTTGCAATCAGCTAATATTTTTTCTTTGAATCACCTCATGCGTAAAATCAGATTGAAAGTAAAGTGGTCGTAATGTAGCTGTTTCATGGATGGATAAGTAATTGGACAGCCTAAACTATTGTGTAAAATTCTGACACTTAAAACTTAAATATGTAGAAATATTTTTTTAATCTCAGTTATTGCAAGATATGTTAAAGTAAACAAATATCAAAATATTCAACAATAGAAACAACCCGTGTTCGCTTTGGATGTACCAGTAGCCAGAAAAAAGTAGTTATTATGACATAACTGTAACAGACATTTGGCATAGCGGATGTGCAAATAATGTACATACTTATTATCGTCCTCTGTAAAACTGTAGCACATCACTTTGCTCTATTGTCAATATTTTTTAAGTCAAAGTCAAAATATTTTATTTCATGGAAGGAACATCAAGCTCACCTAATGAAAGTCAGAAGTTTACATACGCAATATTCATACATTACGCAATATTCATACATTCGTATTTCAGCGTTTGCGACATGAGGATTTCTTGGCATACTTTTCACACGTGAGGTTTTACATTATCAAAGTTTTCAATCGGACCACTAACGTTTTTGAAATAATTCTATCGTCTATGTTCATTAGTAATATAGGATTGTAACGCGAAAAGAATTTTTCAAATGTCACAGTTATTTCGGAGTTTATTTACTTCAAACAATCAAATCCTTCGTCTTTATAATAGTAGAAAAGAAAGTGAATTGTAATGAATTGAAAGAGGTGTCAAATATTCTAAAACTGTAATTTAATCGCAGTTGGAATTCTAATTATTCAAAGCAATTATAAAATATACAGATTAAGTTCCCACGCATCAAGTTTCACGGACGACCTACAAAAACTGTATGACCTAATAACTATAGAATTGGCGTGCGTGCACTTTTAGTCATTTTTCATACGTTTTTGTTTTCATTACTGCTGGCCGGTTATTTATAATTTTTATAAGCTATAATCATTGACTACTTTTAGCTATGTACTAGTTTCTGCCTGTAGCTTCGCCCGCATGGTAGGTACTTTGATAAAAAGTTGCATATGTATGTATTATTCCAGATTACAATCCACCTCTGCTCCAATTTTCATTCAGATCCGTTCAGTAAGTTTTGCGTGCAGGAGCAACAAACATCCATCCATCCATACTCACAAACTTTTGCATTTATAATATTAGTAACTAGTATCATTAAATAGTTATGATTTGTGTAACTCAACAAAGAGAAACACTGTTATTTGAAATTGGCTTAATGAACCTAACATATAAAATTAGGTAGGTATTTAATCTAATTAAATCTTTATTCCACTTTGTTAATGAAATTGGGTGTTATTATTGTAAAACAAACACTGCAACTCCAGGACGAATTTAATACTAATTAAACAACCTAATATTAAAGTTGTAAATATTAATAGTATTTTTAAAATAGTATTATAATAAATATGTTAAAATTTTGTTTCTTTTTTTATTGTTTTAAAGATGTTAGATTGTTTTAGTGTTCGGTAAATAAAAGGAAATCTTCATACTTCATATACTTATCTACACTAAAACATATTCTTAGAATAAATTGCTAATAACATTGCACTTAAATAAAACATGCCAGTAGGACTACAAGTTATTCCGAAGAGGGAAGCAAAAAAATTGAGCGATGTGCATGGTGGCACGTGTCGAGCGGACGCCATTATAGCGAACATCCCGGAGTATATGAGGATGTAGTCCGCATACCTCGTATCAATCAAATGGACCTGTCGAACTCGAATGTAAACAACGTTGGGAGTACTGCAGGCTTGCTGACACTGCGATATGCTCGTCCCAGACCGTAGCAGTTAGTAGAGTTATTTTGAAGTCCGTATGTGCCTAATACAACTTTTATTAGAAATGTGATAGATTGTGAATACGGACGGATGTTTGTTAACTCCTTCACGCATCAGCTACCGATTGGATCTGAATTAGCAGCGTACGACGCGGGCGGACCTTATTATTATTAATATGGAAGTAACTGTATGTAAGTTGTGTCTGTAAGTCATGTGACACTTTCACGCCTAAACCACTGAACTGATTTTTATGATTTGGTGCAGATATAGATAGACCTCTAGGTAGGTCTAAAACTATACTTTAGAAACGATACTTTTATCGGTTCTAAAGATAGTCTGGAATTATACAAAGGTTACTTTTTGTCAACGTAAATACCACGTGGGCGAAGCTGCGGGCAGAAACTAGACTAGAATAAATAGGCAAAGGAGACTTGTGTTTTGTTGGACCTAAAAGATAAGTATATTTTTTTTAGATTTTTTCCCAGATTTATTACTGTAACCCATAACTGTCCTACTGATCGGTTCGGCTCTCGTGTCAAGTGTAGGGGGCAGACCTCGGTCCATTATGCTGGTTAAATACAGATTTCACACACCTTTGAGAACTTTTCTATGGGGAACTCAGGTGCAGGTGTCTTTACGATGTGTACCTTCACCTAAGCAAGTGATAATGAATTTCTAATGCGTACATAACTTTAAAAATCAGAGATGCGCGCAGCGTTTGAACCCAGGACTTCTTCTACGAGCTATCCACGTTTAAACCGCTTGGCCATCTCGTATTTATAAGATTACTCCGATCCAAGCCTTTTTATTACAATCTTTCTTATTTGGGAAGTGTTTATAAAATTCGACCAACAAACAATACCTATACAAAAAGGTTTATGAGTTATAATAATAAAAAAAACAATAGCAGGTAGTAGGTAGGTAGGTACAAACAATGAGTCTGTACCTTTTTAAATCTTCGAAGTTGATAGAAATATTATTTACAAATATACTTTATAAGATGTAAGAATTATTATTCTTTCATAATTTTAATGTATATACTATAATAAAAATCAATGTCACTTTTCGTTGTAATTTTATAACTCACTAGAAACTGCCCTCGCTACGCTTCGGAAGAACCAGTTACCAGAAAAGTTAACAGACATACACTATCACAGATTTATTTGTAGATATTGATATCCTCTGTAAAACACTTATATAGTACATCACTTTGCTCTATTGTCAAGCATTTCCGCAACGTAACATCGATGGGTTACATTGTCGAAATTTTCACGCTGATCCCTATTTTTTCTCATATTAAATTATAGCCTATGTACATCAGGGATAATGTTGGATTCTAATGGTAAAAGTTTTTTTTAAATCGGTCCAGTAGTTTCGGAGCCTATTCAATTCAAAAAATCAAATCTTTCCTCTTTATAATATT
>DWJZ01005054.1:0-14563 GCA_018249125.1 Asbolis capucinus | reverse complement strand
GTGTGAGAAATTAACGTAAACGGGTACTCACAATATGTTTGTTATACTGATATTTCAACCCAGTTGCAGGTATCTTGCCGTGACCATGATACATGCAACTGGATTAACGAATAGTATTACCCGTTTTAATTTAAAATAGATATTATAAATCCGAAAATTTGTATGGATGTATAGATGAATGTATGTTTACTCTTTCACCCAAAAAATACTAAACGAATCAGAATTAAAATTTTCACTAACATAGATTATAGAAAATAATCTAAAATAACATATAGGCTAGTTTTTATTAAACACATTACGCGGGTGGAATCCATTAATTCGGTAAAGAGTTATATCTAAAATATTTAACAGTACAGTAGAATATAGAGCGAATGAACGAAAATAAACGTCCTTCCGATCAAATCCTTGAGACGGCCACGTCTGTACGCGGCCGTAGAATGATTTGGGAATTTCTGGTACCAACTGTTGTACATATTTTATTTCACAGCGCCGTGAAATACCAATTGTACATGGGGCACACTAAAAGTTTTGCACTTCTAGCAAATCGAAACTATTTGAATTTCGAATGTTACATTTTTTAAAACGTTGCAACCTTTTTGGTGATAAAAATAAAAAAATGGCGGGAAATCATTTGTCAATTGTTTTTTATCACACATCTAAGATCTACGTACGCAACGTAAATGGAATTAAGTCGAAAAGATTTTAGAGCGATGATTTTTTATGATTTCAAAAGTTTTCTCCGCGCAAAAATGTGCAGCTCCTCTTCAAAATGCTTTTGGGAGAGAAGCACCTTGTTTGAGCACCGTGAGGCGATGGCTTACTGAATTTGAGAGAGGTCGAGTTTCTTTACATGACGAATTTCCTGAAGGGCGGCCTTCAATTGCCGTCAACGAAAATAATGTGGCTACTATTATGCGGCTAATTGAAGAAAACCCGCAGATTACCTATGAGACGATTCGATGGTTAATGGGGATTGGTATGAGCTACATTAAAATTATACACAAAGAATTAAAAGTTTGGAAACTTTGTTGTCGTTGGATCCCTCATGAACTGACAGCGGAGCAGAAGCGGGCTCGAGCGGAATGGTGCTCACAGATGCTACTGAAGTACGACCACGGACATTCTAATGACATTTATGACATTGTGACGAAGACGAAACGTGTAAAAACAGCAATCTTGTGAATGGGTGTTTGCCATAAAGCCATGACTTTCTTTTCATGCACTAAATATTATGGTATTGACTTTGAGGGGTCAAGGGGAGGGTAAAGAAAGAGAATTGAAGGGGGATGTACCACGGCGATCGTAGTTGTGGGAAATACCTAGTAATATTTTTTTTATTAAATATTAGTCTGTTATATTTTAATGCTATAATATTTTCGTAAAAAGCAGACCCTAGTGGTTAAGAATTCGGCCTTCTACGCGGACGGGGACTTCTGACTTTTCGGAGTTATGTGTGTTTTAAGCATTTAAATGTAATTCGCTATAACGGTGAAGGAAAACATCGTGAGGAAATCTGCATGCCGGGGAGTTTGCAAAAACTTAAAGTTACTTGAAGTCTGCCAATCCGCACCTGGCCAGCGTGGTGGACTATGGCCTTAACCCACTCAGAGAAGAGACTCGTGCTCAATAGTGAGTGGGTCGCGGTGGGTTGAGATGGTGAATATTTTCGACGTGTTAATAGTTACCTGTGATATATTTAAAATACATCCAGTTATATACATTTATTAAATAACTCATTATTATTCTTCCAGTAATTTCATACGGCAACCTAAAGCCACCATTAGAACGAGAACGTTAAAAATGAAGAAGTGATTTGTTGTTATGTTAAACAGTGTAATTAAATTACTTTGAGTGCTCAAAATATATGAGTCGTGAAAGCAGAGTAAAATATATTTTAGGTTTGCGCCGGCGCTATAAATTACTTCCGTCCGAATGAGTACAGGCGTGTTCCGTTTGCGAGGCTCAGTTCTGTCGCTGTTTTGGTGCCGTTTTACAGGTTATTTCGACAATTCTAAACGACTTTATTTCATTTATACGTAATTTTATGACACTTATTATAAATAATTATAAATAAATATCTCGGGACAACTCACACACGTGCATCTTATCCCCAACTAAGCATTTCGCTTGTACTGTGCACACTTACATACATATATACATATATATCTAAATACATAGTTATATATTTTTATTACACCCAGACATAAAGCAAGTAGTCCTGCTCATCTCATAAAAGTTTGTCCTGGATGGATTTGGAAACAACGACCTCTGACTTAGTGGTCAAGTTTACTACCCATTAGACCAACAGATCAGACAAATGGTACAGTGAAATAAATAGCTATAAATGTTGCCATTACACTTACTTTTATAATTTTTTATAGTCTGAAGGGCTGACGGCTACCGGCCACCTGACGGTAACTGGTCACCGCCATCAAAGGAAATAGGCATATTGCATCACCAATGATATGCCGGCCCTGAAGAAGAGCTCTCTTAAGAACCACGTTTCATAGCGCGCTGTTAATACCTCAGGAGAAAGCTCATTCCACAATAATACTTTAAGAAAATTCTAGTATGTCCAAATAGTCTGTCGTCTTCTTCACACACTTTATGAGATTACAAAGTCTTTCATTGGAAGAGTTACTAGTTACTACTACTTACTAGAGATTACTAAGTAGTGTTTAAAGAACCATTAACTTCTTAAGTGCACCATTAATATAGTTGTAACAATATTTTTTCAATGTTTCCTGTATCGGAATGGCCGGCTAATTGACCGTGAAATGTTTTTGTATTGAAAGTCGGTGATGCAGATAGGAGAGGAGAGACGTTTCCTTGTAGACTAGTAACGCATCGGTTGCGATACTGATGTTATTGTCAGACGTCGGACGGCTGCCCGGGGAGAGGGGGAAGGGGGTTTTAGTGGGTAGGAATTCTACTGATATAATAAATACGAAAGTTTGACGCATGGATGGTTTTTACTCCTCGCAAGAACTACTGAACAGATCTGAGTGAAATCAAGCACAGTATTAGGTTGTTAAAATGTTGATAAATAGTGGCCTATGTGCGTCTGATGAGTGGACTATGTAGACAGTCGACGAAAATCAGGGACAAGTCCAGTCCAAAACTCACATGGCGAGCATACATTATAAAAAAACCAAGTATGGAAGTTTTGAGTCACCTGAATGCCTCTTACTAAGCTTACCGACTGTCATCTCAGAATAACAAACGGGAGTAACGGCTCTACGTGCCCTGCGAGGCACAAAAGCACTCAAGAACTTTTTGCCACCTATTTTCCTCGCGTGCCTAGTTTTGCGTAATTCGATCCGACAACACGAGCTATCGGGCTACGAATGTTTGAGTGTAGTTTACTATAGAGTAAACTTACTGTATATACAATTTACTCTGTATATCTTTTACGTTAAATAAGTTCGCGCTTGACTACGATCCCACCTGATGGTAAGTGGCGATGAAGTCTTCGATGGTAAAGTGCACTGAAAATAGTACATACTATATACTACTATTAGAAATTGTCCTCGCTTTGCTTCAGAAGAAGAGTTATTCAGTACTTTCAGAGCTGCCATACTAATTTTAACCTGTTATCCTACGGGAACAAAGCAGTTTTCTGGGATAAAAAGAATACTGTAACCATTGTCCTTACTTAAGCCACAAACTTGCTAAACTTCATCTAAATTGGTCCCTTTGTTTCGGAGTTGCCATACTAATTTTAACCCGTTATCCTGTGGGAACTAAGGAATTTTCTAGGATAAAACATATCCTATAACCATTCTCGGGTTTTCAACTACGACTAAAGTTTCATTTAAATCAGTCTAGTGGTTTTTGCGTGAAGCTCGAACAGACAGACAGACAATAAATACAAAAAAAAAGTTTTGGCCTCTATATCGATAACAAGCCTGCCTGCATTAAACATTTCTAAAAACACTTATGTACAGAATCAACCCCGTTACAGTTTTATTATTAGATTAAAATATATATGTACATATATATTATATATTCATCTGCGTATACGGTTTATTCTGTATGAGATAAGTATACCCTATTTGCTCTTATTATGCCGGGGCAAAGTCTCGTCACCAGAATATAAATAGGTACGTAAAATCATTTAAACTTAAACCAATTACGAAGGTTGTACAAATGTGGGATTTCTTCGGGAAAACATTTATCCTGCGGGTCCGTGTAACGAGGTGATGTTTAATTCAGGTCACGGGATTAAAGGCTGTGGAGCTTAGCGCAGGTAACGTACGACAACCTGCTCCCCCCCTACCCCCTTATATTTCAAGATTCAAAGCCATTACACAAACGTCTCTCTAAACTAAGCCGTTCGTGGCTGTAAGGTTAAAGCTGTGATTTTATAAAATTTGTTTAGGTTTATAATAAAAAAAGAATCTCGTATCGCTTCGGAAGAACCAGTAACCGGAAAAAAGTAGTTATTGTGACTGTGTGTAACAGTTAGACGTATTGTATCGCGGACTTATTTGTGTATTGATGTCTTCTATGAAATTGTAGTACATCACTTTGCACTATTTTCAACAATTTACTACCAATAAATTACACTAGCTGTGCCCGGGACTTCGTTCACGTGGAATTTAATAAAAAAAATATTGTTCACTTAGTAGATTTTGCGATAACTTATAGTTTACAATTATAAATAAATGTAATATACATATATATGTATATTATATCAGCTATCTGCCAGTGAGAGTTCAGCTGTTCCAGTGATTAGCTGGAACAAGCAAACAGAAAGACAAAAATTGTAAATAACAAAAATTTTGGTATATGTACTATGTGTAATATGCATTTAGTAAAAGGCGGTTATTTTAATATAACAAACAAACTCTCCAATTTTATTAACATATTTGTATAGAGGAGGCGTCTATTAGACTACTTTATCATTGAAACTGACTCATGAATAGGTTGAAGGTACGATAATTCGGCTAGTAACAACTTAACACGATTTTATTCAATAAATGTAATTAATTTACATTTTACACTGTTCTACCACATTCTTGAATTGTCACGCAGCTATCAAAATAGTCATATATGTAGATTACTAAAATAAGTGGCTCATCTGGACATCGTGGGGAATTAAAGTCAACTTGTAATTGTACTTATATTGTAAATGTGATAGTTTGTGGGGATGGATGTTTGTTGCTCCTTCACGCGAAACCTACTGAACGGATCTGAATAAAATTTGGCACAGAGATAGATTATGGTCTGGAAAAACATATAGGATACTTTTTATCAACTTAATATAACATAGGGTAACTTTTTTAATGAGTAATATCCGCATAAACACGTACACGATATGGAGATATCCTAGTACGAGTATGGATGTGTAGGCGTTTATTGTGTGTGCAGAGTACGATAGTGTGTGAAGACGATTTCGTAAGATTTTCTTTAATACAATGGAAAAAAAAAATGAAAGATGATGAATGAAAAATATTTCCTTATTAAGCAAGCCTGTGTCACCTTGAGGCATATCTATTGTTGTTCTGTGGGCCATTGTCGTCGTCGCCGCTTCATTTGCATACGCTCGCGGAATGAAGGGCGCCTCCCAAACCTGGAAATGTGGCTTTATCAAATAATATACAAGTTCTACTAATATTATGAATGCGAAAGTTTGTGAAGAAACATGGACGTATCTTTGTTACTAATTAACGCAAAAACCACTGTACTGATCTAAATGAAGTTTGGTTCAGGGATAGATTTTAGTTTGGAATAACATATTGACTACTTTGTTATCAAGATACTATGTGGGCGAAGCTGCGTGCGAACGCCAGTATTTAATAAACCGAGTTTTATCAATTTTTGGTATATTTTCGAGAAGTGATATCAATTCATTGGGAAAATAATATTCTATGTGTTATTTCAGACTATAATCTATCCCTAACACAAATTTCATTCAGATCATTTCAGCAATTTTGCCTCAAGAACAAACATCCATCCATCATTTTCAGTCGGATTGGTCCAGTCTTTAGTGAATTTTACTGGTACACCGAAGTTTGTGGGTTTGATTCCCATCCAGGTCAAACATTTCTGTGATGAGCACGATGTGCCTGTGTGTAAACTTATGTGCCTGGGTGTAAATATTTATATAAGTGTATGTATTTAAAACTATATATGTATGTTTATCAGTTGTCTGATCACCATAGTACAAGCTAACGCTTAGTTTGGGATCAGACGGCCGTGTGTGAGTTGTCCAAAGATATTTATCATTTTAGTTGGTTATCTAGACTCCACTCACAAACTCTCACATTAATAATATTAGTAAGATTGAATACTGGTTCATTTGAACAGCATAAGAGTTACGGCTTTGAATAGTGAATATTCAGGTGTGGGATGTTGCCGAGCTGAATCATACAACACCTGCTTTGAATGTATTAACATTGGCGCATCGTATTCATTCACTTTGTCAGGCATCTCACAAAATTCAACATTTATTTACTCTAGTCCTCTTTAAACTGTCTCGACCTACATATATTTAGTACGAACTGTTTTCTTCGCTGCTGTATAGCTAAAGGCTTTAGGTGGGATTAAATGACGTTTTTTGAATCTGTGCATCGATTTATTATATGTATATGTATGTATAAAACATACGTTAATACAAGTCTATCGCAATGCATTAAAACCGTGTTGAATCAGCTGTTTCTGAGATTAGTCCCCACAAACACACAGACAAACATACAGTAGGATAGTATTTATGTCTTTATTATTAAATACTACTATTAAGTAGTAGTAACTTTTAATAAGTTATAAATAAATATCTTTGGACAACTCACACACGGCCATCTGCCACCAAACTAAGCGTTAGCTTGTACTATGGTGATCAAACA
This sequence comes from Asbolis capucinus, assembly GCA_018249125.1. Classification (NCBI taxonomy): domain Eukaryota; kingdom Metazoa; phylum Arthropoda; class Insecta; order Lepidoptera; family Hesperiidae; genus Asbolis; species Asbolis capucinus. The sequence continues at coordinate 7,715 of DWJZ01005054.1, read as the reverse complement.
ACTGATAAACAAACACATATATTTTCAAATACATACTTATATAGACATTTACACCCAGACACAGAACAAACATTCCTGCTCATCACAGAAAACATTGACCTGAATGGGCATTGAACCCACGAACTTTGGTGTAGGAGTCAGTTCACTAACCACTAGACCAACCGGCTGTCATATGACTGTAAAATATATTATCTGAGACTACATTGTCCCTTACCATCAGATGGGATCGTGGTGACAACCTGGTCTATACCTCAGGACTAAGCACACGACTCTCCTCTTTACTGAGAATGATTAGAGCATACTCCACCACGGTGCTCCACCATGAATTGGTGGAAAGTACCTACAGACTGGTGGAGAGTGCAACACCTAACATTATCTTTTTACATCTGTTATGTAAGTAGTTAAATCCTACTAATATTATAAAGTTTGTTGCTCCTACACGCAGAGACTACTGAGCCGATCTGGATCAAATTTGGCACAGAGATAGATATAGACTTTAATAACAAATAGGCAAATTTTTATTAACGTGTCTATTACGCGGACGAAGCCGCGAGTCGAAAACTAGTAATGAAATAAAAAATAAATTTTCACAGTACCCGCTTCTATACTCGTCATGGCAAACATGATATACGTATGTAAATGTGGAATCTGTGGAATTTATTATTAACGATCAAAGCTTTGACGAGTGCACAGAATAAACTTCAATTTATAGTCATGAAGGTTTGATGTTAAATATTTTTGGGTGTTATTGGAACTAAGCAAAAAGTATTGAAAGAAAGAATGGTATATTTTTCTTTATTTTGTCGCTATAGAAGTTACAATATACAAGCTATTAAAAGAATCTTCGATATTCCGTCTTTTAGGTTTTTTCATATAAATGTTTTAATTTGTCATAACATCATTGTGACTGACCTATTTTTGTACATAATTTTTAGACAATCTGTTGCTAAGAGCTTCGATTTAAAATGTACTAGATACACAGTTAATACAATGCGGATTGGTGAAGGATTGGACGCTGACGTATGCCGACGTGGCTAAACGATAATAACTGAGATCAACTGCTTTACGTGCCTTCCAAAGCACGGAAGCGCTCATGAAGCTTTTGTCACTAGCGGTCACCAATCCTCCCACCGACCGCGCTTGCTGTTGCTTAACTTTGCCGATCGCCTACAATCGAAACAAGCCGAGCTATGAACGCTTCAAGGCTTACAGGGTACTCAGATATATATATTTAGTACAAGTGAACTAAAATGCGTGCAGACTGATGTGGACTATAGCCTATACATAACCACGAACCACATTCGTGTGTACACTCGACTCTATACACTCGGCTAGCAATACGTGCTCGATGCTGTCATTGCGGTGTCACTCTTACCTGATTGTAATGTACCGAGCTAGGAGGGTATATGGTTTATAATTATTTTTGTACCTACCGTCACTTTCGTTAGTCTCGTTTGGAATCTTGTGTTTGCTTACGAAACCTTCAGTTCGGAACTACTGGATGCCCGTGCATAAAATTTTGGTTTCAGTTTAATTAAGGACGAATACAATTTTCCGAAACGGCGGTGGACTTAAAATATGACGTTCATGTTTTCCTTACTGCTGTAAAAATACTAATTCACATTTTAAAGTACGCCCAATTGAAACTTGTTTTACTGTACGTAATAAGTGAAGTGGGACTAACCAGATAATCAGTATTTTATTTATAAATTATGCAACTGATTAATGATGAATAATGGGTTTCTTCCCGCCGAAGATGCGTACAGCAAACTCTATGAAGCTGTTGCTAAGGAAGGCTAGAGTTGCTGGGGGTTAGAGGCCAATCATTTGAATTTTTTATACTATTCGATAGTCTCCGACATGACTTAAAGACTAGTATCCAGTAATGACAACTCCGACCGTCGACTTTACGCCTTTGTAAAGCAAAGCACTCAAGAGATACACTTTCTATCGCGCCCGATGTTGCTCAATTCGTCCTATTACTGACGCCTGGCGTTAAGCATTGCAGCATTAAACCGTGTACATGGTGCGTATTGTTGTTGCAACTTATAATATGAGTTATTTTAAACCATTTTACAAGTTTAATGGCAATACTGTCCTAGTTACTAGGTCGGCCGCAATTTTCCTTCTAATTATCTTGACCTACGTGTGACGCGCTTATTAATTTTCCTTTTCCATGAAAGCTTTCATTGCGCCCCCTTGCGGGTTGGCTCAAGGTTGCGTTCTTTTCATTAGTCCACAGCGGAGCTGGGCTCACCCACTTCACTCGTTGTGGGAAATTACTGAAATGAATTGAGGTTGCGGTTTAAACACACTGTGCGGCCACTCGGTCGTCTTGTGTGTTTTGCGTAGTACTTGACTGATTTGACATAATTGTACAGGGTGTCCCATGTGCTGATGACCTGAAAAAGACAGCGACTGCTGGTTTCGAAGGGCTCAGGCCCGGTCAGAGGGGCGCTAATTAGGAGAGGCCTATGTCCCGTAGTCGACATTCAAAGGCTAGTGATGATGGATGATACAGGGTGTCTCGATAAAATGCATGTAATAGGTTGTAACGATATTTCGACGTTGGTTCGTTGTTTATAATGATGCTAGCGCGTTTCGGCTTGGCAGCTTTGGACATTTTGTTTTAACTGCGTAGGGAGCTAACCACACGTTTGACTACTACATAGTATATATATACCTTGGTCGTGCACTTTGGTAGTCTGTCCCTTGTAGTTAATATTTCTATCCAGAGATAAAGTAGTATTTTGAAAATTGTTCACAAAATAAAAACTAACAAATATTGAATCGTGTGCTTTTTTGTATATAACTTGAGTACGCCTGCGGCTTCGCCCGCGTGTGTGTTATAGATGGTTTGAGTTTTTCCGAATTTCTCACCAACGGTCATTGTATTCCGAACAGTTTACACAAAATTTAAATAAAAAATTACACTAAAACCTTCCTCAGGAATCGCGATATCTTTTAGTGAAAACCACATGAACATCCGTTAGTAGATTTTGATTTTAACGCGAACAAACAGACAGAAGATGCGCTGAGGTTACTTTATTTTATAACTAGAAATTCCCCTTGCTTCGCTTCGGAATTGCCATACCAATTTTAATCTATTATCCCGTGGGAACTAAGGCATTTCCTGGAAAAAACATATCCTATAACCTTTCTGGGGTTTTAGGCTACAACTATGCCAAGTTTAATGTAAATCTGTTTTTGCGTGAACCTCGAACACACAGACAGACAAAAAAAAAATTATCGATGAAAAAGCCTCAATATTTTCAAAAAATACTTAATGTAGAGAATTGACCCCGTTTTATTATTAGCATACATATTTGGTAACACACGCAATTTACAAGCAGATTATTAGAACCGGAGTCCAGTGAATAATGACCCAGCACGATGAACTGTGAGGCCCGGCCACTCCACCGCGCTACTGCCGTTGTCAGTTTTAATCTACAAATGGTTTGTACACTTGACAGTTATTAATAACTAGACCGGATGATTAACTCGTTTCTCTTCATTATCTGATACAGCTGGCTAATTGGCTCATTGAAAGGTTATGTATAACCGAACTCGTTTCATTTTTAGAAAACAGGCTTTTATTGTATGTATTTTTTTTTTCAGTTAGAAATATTTAAAACTGTTTCTGCCCGAGCTTCTCGTCCGTGGTAGGTAAACTGATGAAGAGAAGCCATGTGTTATTGTATATAAAATTAGCATCTATCTCTGTTCCAAATTTCATTCACTGTTCGTAGTATTTTGCTTGTAGAAGTATAACATCCATCCATTCATTTATATATTCATCCATCTTCACAAACTGATCTTCTTCATTTATATTAGTAGCTTTTCGTGTATCTTTATGTAAATTATTCTCTAAATTGAATCTTGTTTTGTTCCATTCAACGTAAACAATTGTCAGTCACCGACTGTGTACGTTGGACTTTTTTTTTAATGTTTACGTATTATATAAGTGTTTAAAACCGAGAATTGAAATTGAGATATGTAGCGTCCATTGCGCTGTTCAAGTGGGATTGCTGGACTTCACACACCTATGAACGTTGGACTTTAGAATGGGAGGTCGTTTGTTCAAATCCTGCAGCACGCAAATCTAATTTTCAAAGTTATGCGCGTATCAGGTGTTGTTTATCACAGCTACGGTGAAGGAAAACATCGTGAGGAAACCTACTCATCTGCGTGTTCTCCATGTGACATTACGACTAATGTACATATATCGAATTCAGAGTACAACCGAACACAAATAAAGTTTTCGAAGGTGCGTGTAGTCCACCAATCCGCACTTGGCCTGTGTGGTGTACCATGGCCTGCACCCCTAACATTGTGAGAAGAGACCCGAGCCCACTAGTGGGACAGCTACGGGTCGCAATGATGATACTTAAGAACGTCTATACTCGTAGTTATCGTCGACAGTTTGTGAAAATCGTCTCTGAATAATATTTCCAGTTTCAATTCATAGTACAATATCCGTTCCGTAATGAAGCTCCGTTCTGCTCCAGGTGCGGGCATGATATGTCATACGTTCACTTGTTTAATGAAACACGTTGTATCGTGCAGACGGTAACAAATGGTGTTGGATTCATGAGCCGGATGGTGGCATGTGAATGTGTTCTTGTAATGGTTGATGTTTTATACATGTCTATGCTAATATTAATATTATAAAAATAAAGTTTATAGTGAATGTTATATATTTTCAGAATCACAAAATATCATTATCTTCTCATCACGGCCCACTATTGAGTACGGGTCTCTTCTCTGAATGAGAAGGTTAAGGCCATAGTCCACCGTTCTGGCCAAGTGTGGATTGGCAGACTTCACACACCTTTAAGTTTTTGCAAACTCCATGCAGGTTTCATCACGATGTTTTCCTTCACCGTTATAGCGAGTCACATTTAATTGCTTTAAACGCACATAACTCGGAAAAGTCAGAAGTGGGGACCCTGGGATTCGAACCCAGACCCCCCGAGTAGGAGGTCGAATTCTTAACCACTAGGCTATCACCGCAAAATTAGTAAGGATACTCTAAAATTGCGCCAACTTAGGGTGCTTTTATCTCAGACGATGGGTTTATTTCAGTGGGATGACCAGTAATAAAAGTAATTTATACGGCAGAAGAACGTTTAGTGTAGTGTTACATAAAAAATTATATGTCACGCTGCAGTAACGATTTATTGGAATAAATATTTCTTTGTTTCCTACATTGCAGTATACATATCATCAAATACATATATTATGTCCCGATCGGAACCAAATAGGACTTTGTGAAAGACCGTTGTGAACCGCAAATGTAATTATACTATGGGATTGGATACCGATTTTTACACAATATAGTAGTAAGTTATAGCAACATAGGTGTGCCAAGGGTGAGGCAGGGGTGGCAACTGACCCCCCCTCCCCTCAGAGAATGTACCTCTAGTTATCTAAAATTTTTTTTATTGAATATGTTAGTGCTTGACATCGATCCCACCTGATGGTAAGTGGCGATGATGTCTAAGATGTTGGGAGCACTAACTTAGTAAATGCCTATTTACTCTTCTTTTGATGACTCCTACATCATACCTGGGTCAGAACACCGACGCAGGTCAGTTTTCCAAGCCTTCGCAGTACGTATAATAAACGACGAGGAAGAGGAAAACCGAAAAAGATTATTAAAAACATCTTTTTGTCGGTTAATATTTCGCTTAATACATTTTAATGTTAGCAAAAAATATCCTTGAAAAAGAATTTGCTGTCCCTTGTCAAACGTTGGCGGGAACGTGAATAGACTTCTGTTTTACTTTTCATAATTTTCAAAGAGAAATATTTACGTTGGATTCCTCGGAGGCGAGACGAATGATTATATTATCTAGGTCACGTGATTACTATGTTGTACACGGTGTGGTAGTTTAGTCTTCGGGGAAACGTTCTGGAGTAGATTGACTGATGAATTTGTGATTCGGCGGGATATTGATTATTTTGAAAGGTTGCCTATCTGAGTGTGAAATACGGTCCCTTTTTAATCCGTGACTCGAAACCAGGTTGTGTTTTACGGGCTGGTCTGTGTGTCTGTGGCATTATAGGTTTCTGGACTTATGAACCGAATTATACAGAGTTATTTTTTGTTTATAAAGTGATTCAATAAAATTTCGATCTAGAATATACTAGAGGTCGCATTTCATAGAAATTTAACACAAAATACAACTTCGTTAAATTACCAACACACTAAGAAACGTTCTACCGTTCAACCGACACCCTCGTCAGTAGTAATCAATTTGAATACACATTGCAGAATTGTGGAATATGTTCGTGTTGGATGTCTGAAACGAACTAAACAAAGTATCAGCCTACATTTCAAGTGAACTGGTATCTGTCGAGCCACATTTTAGTCGCTGAGCCGACATCTAGTTGTATTATTTATCGAAGCAATTAAAAGATTTCTCATTTATATGTATTCATTCTAGAAGTCAATAAAATCTGTCTAGCCGTTTGAACCACCCACTTTTTCCTAGTTGATAAAAGGATATAACATTTAGACATTTTTGGGTCGCGGATTATTAAAATTTGTTTTGATAATAGCTTTAGGTTTGGTAATAAGTTCTGTGACATGCCTATAGATTTCTGGCTTTCATAAGTAAGTGTTTTTCGTGATGTGACTTGTCTATACGTTTGTCGGGTATTAAAAAGTCAGTGATTAAGTCGTTTTCAAGATGTCTTAAGTTAAACATATGTATGTATATACGTTTGTACCAATCTTCCGAACCCATGTCCTGAGGTTTACGCTCAAAACCAACGGTCGTGGTTTTTCTGGGACCTCATGCTGAGCGCAAAACCATTTCACCTTCTTTATGTATATTTTGAATTGGTTATTTTTTGCAATTGACTTATGTTTATTTTAAGCTTTGATTACATTGTAAAAACTTAAATAGCTGAAATAAGCTTTTCTTTCTTTGTTTGTTTGTATTGCAGGAACATTTCAATTGTACGTTAAAAACATTTTTTGCAGTTTTTGCAGTATTAATTTATCTTTGATTTCCACGTATTGACGTATACAAAGAAATCTTGCAGTTGTAGTATATTGTAGTAGCTTTGTACTGAGAAGAAATTTCTTTCGTCTTCATATTTGGGGACTGAAGCTTCATTTAATTTGGTCGGCTCTTATGAGTCCTTTGTCCATTCTTTTCCATGATTTTTCTTCTTTACCTATTGTGTAAGGAAATGTATGAAATAAACAGAATGTGTGACTAAGTTACACATTGATGTACTCTGGAACTAGAGTTGTTAATATGTATGTTTTCTTTGCGTTACTTACAAGTGGGTGCAACAGGGGCGCGAAGTATAAAGATGATTGCTGTAATATATGAATTTATTGCTTGAAAAATTTAGGTCTTACAAAAAATTTAATTATTAAAATACATTGTACGAAAACGGTCGATGCAAGAGCCGACGCCGGTCTGTCTTTCTGCCGAAGCCGGGTCGGCATCATTCGCAGGCTTGATTCCGGTTGCTGTTATAGGATATTTTAACTATAGAAGCCTGGAAAATGGCGATGTTCATTGACAGTATGGATTTATTATATTATGTACAGCCTTGGCCAAAAGTATTAGGCACCCCCAATAAAGTTACCATACAGCTGTGCTGTTTAAACAATATTTAAATGTTGTTTTCTAAACTAATCTCCGTGTCATAAATCACTATTTAGAACAATGGGCGGCATATTTTAGAGGTCA
>DWJZ01005053.1:0-14564 GCA_018249125.1 Asbolis capucinus | reverse complement strand
TAGTACAGTCGAACATAGAACCTCATCTTTTTTGAAATCGGTTGAAAATGCTTTCTCCTCTCGCCATTTTTGATGTCTGTTAAAGAGATGGCGAGTTTCCAGATCAGTGCCAAACTAATCGCTTACAGCTTATAGTCAGACAACAGTACCAGTCAACTAATTACCTTGAATTAGCGTCGTAAGCTTTCGTGTACATTTGTATTACTTTTTTTTTTAATTATTAACAAAATCAAGGGTCTTTGAACTAATGTACATAGACTTCAGCGACCTTAAAGGCCCTTAAAGGACCCTTAACGGATGACCAAAGTATGTTATGATTTCAGTGAAGCTACGTCTGCTGTTTCATGTACTGTATTAAGGATTTTAATTATTACTACTGCCTGTAAAATGAAATAAATGTTAAAGAGATTATTTTTAATACGTAATTATGTTAAGAGAAAAGCATTAGTGCGATATGGAGCTATTTTGCTGTTTCAATAACATCCAAAAACCCCCACTAAAATGTAACTGAAAGAAGTTTCACGTTAAAATAGCAGCATAGATACAAAAACCATTTTAATAAAATTCAACGAATCGCGGACATTGACATCAAAGCCTACAGGATCAGTAAAAAAAAAACCAGCACGATTAAGTTACAGCAACGTTCTTATTACGTTTAACTAAGATCGAAAATCGTGTAAAAAACATTTTTATGCATCTACGATTAGGGTTGCCACTCTTATTAGGTTCAATCATATTATTTAATTTATAAGTTAGGGTCACGGGAGTCTTTACGTGATAAATTTAAAGAAATAGAAATTCTTACAATTGTTTCACAGCTATATTGTTTTTTTACGAAAAAATATAGGCTCATTTAAACTGAACAGCGGTATCAAAAATCGGATAACAAGAAGAATGGACCAAATATTGACGTCCTCGTACCGGCTTGCAAAAGTCCAGCAATCTTTTGTGGGGCTCGATGTACGGTTCTTTAATAAAATTGCTAAATTAATATAAGATTTGCCTGCGAACTTATTCAAGAAACGTTTAAAATCTCAACTCATAAGCAAGGGATATTGTAGCATTATTAAGTATCAAAGGATGCATGGGAATGATCAGCTCTGCTCCCGGATCCCAACGGACTAGTAATAAATCTTTGTAATAAATTAAAGTTTTGTAATTAAAAAGAGTACCGGAAGTTTTTTTCCGCTGGCATTTTGTCTTCCGGCCTACACTAGAGTACATAGTATTAAGTTTGTATTCGTTTATAAAGCCGATCATAGATTTTTTAAAATATATATTTTGTTATTAATTTCATAGTTGATGTAGAGACTTTTTATTGTAAAATTTCGACCTTCGTTATTTGAGCTATTGGTTTCTAAGACGAAATAAATGCATTTCATTTCAATAGTGCATTGTATTCCGCTTCATTACAATTTTTACTTTAAAACAAAAATAAAGCACGCAAAATATCTATTACATTCTATTTTCAGATAGCGCAATCCAAATAATGCCACAATAACCAGAAAATAATACATAAAATACTGTCACATTTTTTCCAAAATACAGTAATATTTCCTTGTTAAACCCAAACACACTATTCCAATAAAAAAGTTGACAACCCTATCTAAGATACATTGTGTACACGTGACATTGTCACGGAGATAATTGATGACATTTTATGTGTGAACGTTAATTCCTTTGTCTGCATTGTCCTCTCGATTGATACAGGCCTAATAATCCTTGGTTAAACATGATGATATCAAGTACTAAGTGGCAAAAAGCATAGGTTCGTTGAACAGAAATATAGGTACAACTTGTAAGGATACAGTTTACCTGTTAGATTCAAGATATTACATGATTATAATGTTACTAGCTTTTCCCTTCTTTACGTTACCTCTGAGGCACGGAAGCCTTCGTGAAATGTTTGCCACTAGCGGTCGCGCATCCTCTTACCGACTGCGCCCACTCTCGGTTACCTTTTCGAAGAGTTGATATCGAGACACGCCGAGCCACCAGCACTTTAGTTCCACTAATCATCATTACACCATAACTGTCCTATTACTGGGCTCGGGTCTCCACTACAATGTAAAGGGTACAGGCCAGAGTCCACCACGCTGGCTACAAAATCTTAACGACTACTATAAATTATATCTACACTAACACTAATGAATCAATAACAGCTAATAAACGCAGTTCATTGTTATAATTACAGTAATTATAATTAATGATCTCGAAGCATCAATTTCATATCGAGCGGTGCGTGGGTCCTAGAGCATTATATTAAAAGATTTGTCAACGTATTGTACAAGTCTGTGAGGCGTTTCCATTGTTTTACACGTTACGATACATTCAAAAATTGTTTGATAGGATTTCCATGTAGTGATTGTCCTAAACACCTAACGTTTTACAATGATTTTATAACATAAGTATAGTTTTTAAAAAATCACGATCCTCAGTATATAGATCTCTACCACGCTTTCGAACGCGAATGCTGGAGTATGAAAGGCATAATATGCAATAAACATAGTATTTCGGATGTCATATTTAAGAATTTAATCCAATCTACTTTTTTAATTTGGCTACAAGCATCTTTATGAAGTTACAATATTATATGGATTTAGGCAAAGATGACCAAGAATATTATCTGCGATTGGCATGACGTCACAGAGTCATGACATGAAAAATTAAAGACAAATATTATTTCACTACCATTTAATAACATTTTAAATAAATGAAAACTTTCTGTAGGCTACAACCAATTGATGGCCCACTACTAAGAACAGTTCCTCAGCCTGTTAATGAATAATAAATTCATTTATAACAAATTAACGTATTAAGTATCATTTCATTAAAAACCATTAAGCATTTCAATATAGACTGTTGCTAACCTAGAATGCCGTGCCGTGCCCGACAGTGGAACCTTTTCAAATTAGCGGAAACACAAACATGTGCTTCGCAGCGTGTGACAGTCCTGCAGGTGGTCAAAATTACCATATATTTCTATAATTACCATCAGATCCGATCCGTTACACGGCTCCCGGATTATTCATTTTGGTCATTCAAAAAAATTCTTTGAATAGGTTCGTGTGTTAATCATCCTTTAATCATCGGAATGATGATAATTTTCTTGGTAATTGTAACATATTGCTCGCATGTGTGATCGAGTCATTTTTATCAATGGAACATCCAGGAATGGGGTTTCGAAACCACATACATACGTGTAAATTCGCTCCCGAGTTACCTACTAGAAAATATTTACGTAATAAAACCTGGTATAAAGTAAATTTTAATTTTAATTTCACTTTCATTGTACGTTATTGAGAAGTATTCATAGCCCGAAGTTTTGCGTTGATCTTAAATCGAGTAAGGCTGGTGCGGTCTGTAAGGGGATGAGAGACCGCTAGTAGTAATATTTTGGTGCTTTGGAGAGCACGTAAGACCGTCGATTCTGGCTATCGTCAAATGGCCAGGTAAGCTTTGACGGAGACCATCGGGCAAGAAAGCTTCCGACCCTTAGCTTTGCTAGTATCACTCGTTCGATTGCAACCGATCACAAAAGTTCAGCAACAAACATTCCTGGACATCACAGAAAAGTTTGACCTGGGTGTGATTCGAGTCCACGACCTGTGTAATAGTCAGGTTCACTAACCACTGGATCAACTGGCCTGTCAAATCTGACGTTGTCACGTGAGTTAGCCGTTAGTAACAATTATTAATTCAGACACTTCTTCCAATATTTTCAATGCCGAGACAATTTCACAATCGACTCAGGACGTCGTTAGTACCCGAACCTTCAGCTGCAACTTATCATATTTTCGGATCTCTTTGTCACAAATTGTAACCCTCGTAATTGCAACCTTCCCGTCACCACTTTCGTTTTCAAAGATTTTTTTTAATGACAACACCCAAACACATGCAACGTCGATAATGTATCTCTGTCTTTCTGGAGGAAATAGAAGGGGACGGATAGCTATTGTTTGGTAAATACGAGGTGTGGGTGTCAGCAAATCAACCTGCGAAGCTACTTGCGGTCGCTGCCATCTGTCGTATGGCATATGGTTTGTTTTTTACGGCCCTACGATTTGTTTGTATACCTGCCCCTTTCGTTCACAAGGCGAGCCGAACTACCCATCCCTCTCCCTCCCGGTTTTCCTTCAAACTACGGGGTAATTGAAACTGAACACTGCATGCGGGTTAAGTGAAAGGACTTCACTTGTCATAGATCAAAACTTGACAGATGGTCATTGGGTGAATTAAATAGAATGGTGGTGGTCAAATATTATAGTAAGATTTGTTAACTAATAATAATATAATATAATTGTAATATTCCAGCAAAGCCTTGACATGTAGGATACTGTCTACCGGGACTTTAGGCAATGCCGCGGGATTGGTTGTGGATTTTAAATCAGTAACAAATTTTAAGGTATCTTAAAAAATATATAAACATATTTAATGTAACAATTTCCACTTACATTCCACGTAATCTTTGTGTAATTCCACTTTCATTAAGTGAGCTCGATGTTTCTATTAAGAAATAAATAATTTGAATTTAACTTGAATACGATGCTATTTTTCGTTAATGTAATTTCGGAAAATTTTGTTTCAAAAAGATGCTTTGTCATTAGAAGATACCTCGTAAGAAAAGAAAAAGTAATTTTAGAACGATAATTTTAGAACAGATTTAAATTTTCCTAAATGACATTTTGAAGCGATAATTTTAGAATAGATTTAAACATCAAATATGATCCAAAAACTAAATTTTATATAAATACCAAAGGTCAGAAATGCGAAAATATTCACGAAAGAGTCAAAATACTTATTTCGATTTTGTATTAATACCTAGTTCTTGTATTTGGAACTTTAAAAATGTTATTTTTTTGTCTTGAAGAGATAGCTGTTTTGTAAATAAACCGTTTTTTGTTTCTTGCAAATACCACTGGTGTAAAATAAGGCATTTTTAATGTTTGTTATTCTTATTGTGTTACCTTAAACAATTTTGAAAAAAAAATGGGATTTTCTCCATCAAAGTCAATTTATTTATTTCATCTTAGAAACTAACAGCTCACTTGAATAAGTGTTGGTGATGCAATATAATAATATAATTCTTCAGTAAATTTTCTTAAAACTGGTTTCTCACTCTAAAAACGAATGTCTCGATAGACACGATAGACACTACCTTACTATTGTCCACTTTATTGAAACGAAATGAAATTTTATTTTCATTCGAAGTTAGATTTTACACTTTTCAAACTCATTACAGAAATAATTGACAAAATCATTCACCAATTTATTCTTTATTCTCTTATAAAGCTAAATATAAATTATTAAATAAATAAATAAATAAGTAAACAATAATATTATGTTAAAAAAATACTACAGAATATAAACACTGTCACTAAGATGACAGAAACAATTAGGCAATATATTCGATACTGTCGGCTTGACCTTCTGTGCCTTACAGAGAACATTGACCCCAGTACCTAGGAACCACCTTTGTCATGTTGCAGGGCTTATTCAAGGCTATAAATAATAATTAAGTAAACCATATTTTATGGGCAGGACGGTATCTTTGCCGATTGCAACGCAAAATGAGTTGTATGCAATTTAGCGGACATGTTTGTTATAATAAACTTACTTTTTGAAGTTATACTTTTTTTGGCGCATTAGGGAAATATGATGAGAGTGAATTTTGACGATACACAACATCGTCCCAAAAACAAACACCCTGAAGTTAGCTAGTCAAAATTTTATTTTTTACGTTGCGCGGGCACTCACAAAAAACCGACACCCTGAAGTTAGTTACTCAACATTTTAGTTTTTTTTTTCTATTATTAGTTTTGCTTTCTCTACACCCACAGGATATCGCAAAAGACAACATTTTTAAAGAGATTTTTATCCAAAATAGTATAACTACTTACGTGCGTACATCACAACATCACACACACATTATCTTTTGATAAATAGATATAAGTAACCTAAAGTGGTTAAACAAAACTCAATAATTAATTTCAGCAAAAACGCAACAGGAATAGAAAACTTGCAAAATTTTACCTGATTCTAACATACTTATTTACAAACATTACACGTTAAATAAAAGCTCGTAAAAACCTATAAGAAAAGCCAATTAAACGGCCAACAGTGTACAGAAGTAAGCAACCTAAAAGCAGTGATTAATTTAATCAAAAACAAAAATAATTCAACAATGCGCTGGGCGGTGGCTCGTAATTCAGACGTTAATTAAAAAAACATTGAGAATTACGCACGCTTCATATTTCTATTAAACTAGACATCCTGTTAGCGGTTGAAATTCAAGCGTAATTCAAAGTGAATCTAAATTGTCATTGACAGTACAGTAATTGTCAAATGTGGTGTTCAAATGCATGGCATTGTTTTCATTTTAGTTAATGTATTTCCCATGCATTTGTTTTAATATTGTGAAGAAGAAATCTTTCTTTAATTATTTGTTTGTTTGAGGAGAACAGACTCCGAAACTACTAAGCTGATTTGAAAAAATCTTTAACCATTAGAATCTTATTTTACCCCTTTAGGATATAGACTATAAAATATTTTCAAAATCGTTAGAGGTTCATATGATAATGTAACCCACCGAGTGAAGAAAATACCAGAATAAAACATTATATGGCGTATACTGCGGAATTATTGACAATAGAAAAAAGTGCCGACTACATTTTCATAGAAGACACCAATATCTGCAAATAAATTCGCGACACCATATTATCTGATTGTTACAGTTTTTTCTGACACGAAGCGAGGCCAGTATCTAGTCTGAATACAATACAAATTTATCTGTTCATCACAGAAAAGTTTGCTTTGTGTAACGATCGAACCAACGACCTCCAACCTAACAATAAGATTCACTAACCACTAGACGAACAGACCACATACAATTAGTAGTAGAATAATTAACTGGTTATTATTTTATGAGGCTACGTCATCGTTGGATTACTCCATTTAATTACACTGTGGTCTAACGCCGCCGATTCGAGCTGATACGCTAGTTAGGCTTAATAACATTTTTATATTAAGTACACTAAAATCGGGAAGTGCCTAATATTAAATTTATGAAGCATAGAACATATATCAATCTACTTTATGTAAAGAACCACCTTTTGTTTTGTTTTAAGGAGCCATAAAATTAATTAAATTGGGAAGCAAGTATTATAAGATGCTTTTTTAAAGAAGATATTTAACTAGGATACTATTAAAAGTATTAATATTTACTGGGCGATATCGTAATAATATTATAAATATGTAAGTTTGTGAAGATGTTCAGATTTCATCGCGCGCTAACCGTTGAACGGACTGAGATATGGCACACAGATAGATTACGTCCAGGAATTTAGTATAGGATAGATTTTATCCAGACTGTACGTTCCCTTGGGATGATGTGCACGTTTATATGTTTGAATGAACATAGGATATATTTCATCCCGATTGTAGATTTCCCTGGGAATTCGATTGTATTAAAATGAATCTTAACACATCATTGATTATATAGTGTTGGATAACACATAGGTTTCTTATACTTTTACAACTTTTTGGGGAACTCTCGGAAGTGTGGGTTTCCTCACGAGGTTTTCCTTCGCCGTAGCAAGTGATAAGCAACTTCTGATGCGCACATCACTTTGAAAATCAGAGGAGCATCCAATAGGATTTGAACCAGGAAATTTAAAGAGAAATGCCGTGCTTCTGAGGGTACGTAAAGTGCTGCAGTTTTTATCGTTAGATAAAAATCGTTAACCCATGCCGTACGCCTTAGGGCTGCATAAAAACTTCCGACAATTGGCCGCCACTAACCCCTCAACCAATCCGCATTGGAGCTGTCTGGTGAAGTATCCTCCAGGCCTCCTCAGTAAGACAAGAGATCCGTGCTCATTAGTAGACCATCATCACAATAAAAAAGGTTTCCTACCGTGTCCAGTTTATCAAGACCGTAATATCGGATGGTTGGAAGAGAGCATCAGTGTGACTAGCTTCTGCCCATGGCTTCATCCGCGTGGTGTGGTGATTAAAATTAGTATATCTTTAATTCTAGACGATAATCTATCTCTATGCCAAATTCGATTTCTTTGAGTCGTTTTTACTTGAATCAGTAACAAAAATCTATCTTTAAAAATGTTCGCATTAATAATATTAGTAGGAATTCAATCACATTATAAGTTTGAGTTAGATTAGTACAGATAAAAAAAGTAATCTGAGGGCATTGTGAGACGAGACTGGAGCCCAGCAGTGGGACAGGTCTGGATTGCAATAACGATAATATTTAAAAGTTAAAAATTGCGATCAATATCAAGATCGTACACACATCCAAGCATTGGTGTTGTAGGTACGGCATAATCAGCCGCAAAACGTACCGTGGGAAGTCAGCCTTAAAGCCCGCAGTAACCGATTATATCATTAATTTGCTTAGTAATAACTTTCCTTAAATACATTTCCTCATAAACGCGTCACGGATACACAAACCCCCATGCTCGCTTCGTTAGCATAAACACTACGCTGATTATAGTTAATTTACAAACGGAAAGTTTCTCTGGGACTCCTTACACTTAACAACATAGATTCGGTCCGATTCGGTGCTGTTCGGTCGTTTGAAAAAAATTGTAAACGATATTTTAAATATTTTTCATGGCTGGGCGACTTTTCGTATTACATAATGTTATCAAAAAGCCATTACGAAGTATAGACGCATCAATAAATGCCTTAATGCACATTTTCACGACAATTCCCGTCACGGGAGGCATGTGCATGGTACACAAAAATATCATGTACAACCCGATATCAAATATCCAATAGATTAGAAGCTAAAATCAAACATGAACACTAAATTGAACGACCGTGTAGTCTATTTCTTCAACTTCGTCTCGTTTCTTAACCTCAGATTCGATTTCCAGTCGAGGCAGATTTTATGTGACATAAATCTATATTGTCGGGTTATGCGTCCTATTATGTTGTGCATAGGCAAGCTTAGCCCGAACCGTCCAGCAAGCGATTCCGGGAAGGACGGCACTGTGTGTGTGGCCACCACAGGTCGTTGGGTAGTAACACTCAGTGGCGGGCCCGAATGGGGCATCACGCAGAAGACTCCGGTCGTGTTCCTTTAGAGATCCCGGAGTCGTCTACAAAGCGCCGAGGCGTGCCAACGGGGTGGTTTTAGTGGGTAACAAATTGCCATGCACCTTTTGAAGGTTTCACCCTCGAAAACAAAAAAAAAGGCAAGTTAATGCAGAATATGATTCTAAGATTGTAGGTTCAAGCGTTCATTATAAAACCCAACAAGGGCTTAAATTGTCAATTACAATTACTTTTTAATACATGTCAGCAGAAATATAATTAATAAAGCCAATTTCTTATCAATTTAATTGAGACGATTGCGAGCGAAAGCTTCCAGTAATATCTAAACAGTCCCCCACAACAATTTACCATACAACAATGTTTTGACACTGGACGGTGAACAAGAACGTGTTCCGCTTATCATCGACTTTTATAAATGAATCCCAGTTAATATTTCCGTTACGAGTGCACCGACCAGTGAAAGTTATGAAAAGATAATAACTAACCAATACGTGTTTTTACAGTGTCCTTAGTATTTTCTCTTTTTTTTTAAATTTATTTAGCACACTCACAATTACATAACAATTACAGATATTTGTAAGTTATGTACTAAAGTTAAGAAAAGATACTTTTTCTTGCATAGATTCTTGTACTTGTGTTACTTTATTTTTCTTTTTAACTATTTAGTATACCACTCATCCATCCATCAGCCTTTCACCGTCCACCGTTGGACATAGGCCTCCCGCAATTTACGCCACTCTGACCGGTCCTGAGCTTTCTGAATCCACTACCCGCTGTCTTCTTTAGGACGTCAGTCCACCTGGTCGGAGGACGCCCTGCGCTCCTTTTCCCGAGGCGTGGTCGGCATTCGAGGACCTTTCTTCTCCATCGGTTCTCGGTCCTGCGAACTTCTATATGGCCAGCCCATTGCTAGCCCAGCTAATCCTCTGTGCTATGTCGTCATTTCTGACTCGATCACGTAGGGAAATACCAAGCATAGCCCTTTCCGTAGCCCGCTGCATTATTGGATACACAATTAGAAAAGGCTAATACATATTGTAAGTTATATAATAGGGACATAGTTACAGAGGGATACAGCGTCAACTATGTTGGAAATAGATTACAATCTTGAATAACGTTATGCTACTTTACGACATCCACGAAGCCGCGGGAGAAAACTAGTAGACCAAAAATCACATACAAATAAAGTCTATAATAACACCGTCCATCATTTCTTGTAGTCCGTAAGAGATAATGGAGTTTTATTGCTAGCTTCAATTATATCAAGCTTTTAAAACTACTCCATTTAAAGGGACTTTGCATATCAATCTACAAGACTCGTTAAAGGTAAAGGTTAGTGCACACTATGCCATATTGTTATATTAAAATTAATTCATAATTATAGAACGTCTTACGTTAAATATTGCAATAAAAGAGTTATCACAAATTAGTTACAATTCTTACTAATATTGTGATATAGCTAATACTACTGAATTAATTTTGGTGAAACTTGATACAGAAGTAGTATAGAACTTGAAGAAAAACATAAGCTAAGGTTTTTCACGCAAAAAAGCTTGAGCTTTAAATAGGGGGATGGAAGTTCTTCATTACCGTTTAATATGATTCTTCATTATCTCATAATAATATGAGCATATCACTTTGTATTCATGCACTAGATGTGAAGTTGTGATGTGTGACAGCGGAGAAAGGATTTAAGAGGGGGGTGTACCATGTTGACAAAGTCGCGGGATGTATATAAAATTCAAACTAAATATTATGAATTTAAAAGACCTACCAAACGATCCCTACATGATGGGACAAAAAGAACAAAAAAATTCATCCCCAATGTACCTGTAAGGAAACCTAAAATCAATTTATTTTTATTATTCATTGACAGTACAGAATAATAAAATGTATGCGTCAAATTCATCGACGCGTGCGTTGTGGTGTTATTTATTAATTTAACGCATTTGTAAAACTATACGCAAACTGCATTTCTCTATAAACTATCTAGCCCGTGTACTTTCGCAGAAAGGGGTACAAAGTTGCTGCATGTAGTATTGTAATTAAACATGAAGTCGCGATTACCTAGAAAGCAAACTTTAACGCCAATCAACAACGAAACATAAATTTGACGACATGAAACCTACCATAACCATCCATAGGTAATGTCGTAAAACAGTGGAGTTGGTTATAAAACGAACGACCGCAAATAGGTACGTTCACAAGAGAATCATTTTTAACGTAACATAACGCTGTAATTGATAGTCCACAGCCTCTTTGAACATGCCGAATGCATGGGATCCTCGGCACTGCACTCTAGTGTGACGAGGGCTTTAGGCTGCGTTCACAGCGATGTAAGTTGGTTATAAATCTATATTAATATCATAAGATTTTGTTTGCTTGAACGCGCTTATCTCAGGAACTGGTCCGATTCGAAAAATTCTTTCAGTGTTAGGAAGCCCATTTAACTAGGATATATCATCACTCTTAGATCAATAGGTGCGAAGTACCGATGAAGAATATTTCGAAATCAGGGTATCTTTTTCCTATTGAGAGCTTCCGCTGCGTATCGTAGTTTCGTAAAAATCATGTGTGAAAGAAACGACGTCGCCGGTTAAAGTTAACTTTAACCCAAAGTAACTATTCCACGGGGACGAAGTTGAGGGCGGAAGCTAGTTTATAATATAAATTTGTGTATTTATTCCTTCCTAACTCCTCAGTAATGTTATAAATTTTAAAATATGTGAACATGTTAAATTTTAAGTCTGTGGGGTACAATGAAATGATTCCAATTAAGCTTACTATGTAGATTTGACTTCAACAAGTAAACATACATAATTATGTTAGTGTAAGTAATAAAAAAAACTATTTCAAGAATTGGATTTTCTAAACATAACTTAGTGACTAATTTGTCCGTAGCATATAATTTTAAACTAGACTTAACGTGGACTGTGTAGGTATGCTATGCTACGAGTACTCACGATATATATTTTTCGCGCCAAATTTTCAACCTTATTGTAACATGGTCTTGCCTGAATTGTACCGAACGCCGTGTCTAAGAAGAATGCATGTATTTATTGTGTAATTTTAAGATTTAAAGATTAATTTTGAGAATGATGTGTGCAAAGCTTTATAATATTTCGGTGGTGTGACGCTGTACCCATATCCGTTGTTCCGTTGAACAGTTCTGAAGCCACAGACGATGTATTATTTTCACGATACAGATTATATTGAAACTGTATCAAGGTATTGATGTGTATCGTTTGATTGTTTCACAAGGAAGCTAGCCTGACTAACTTCGCCGATATAAATGTTACCATAGCAACAAAGTTAGCAAAATTCTTAGTTTCAAAAGACTAAGATTCCGGTACTGAGCACGGATTTCTCCTCATAACCGAGGATACCGTACCAAGCTGCTCCAATGAGTATTGGTGAAAATAATATTTACTAATATTATTAAATGACAGGCCGGTTGGTCTAGTGGTTAGTGAACCTGACTGCTACACCGGTCGTGGGTTCGATTCCCACCAAGGTCAAACTATCCTATGATGAGCAGGAATGATTGTTCTGTGAGTCTGGGTAAAAATACCTATATATTTCAATATATTATTTAATGTGAATGTGTAGTTTTTTTTACAGATTCTGTACTAAGGTCCGATTTAAGGGAACACTCTAACTCTAAGTGCGTCTGTGTGTGCTTAGGTAAGATTAGTTCATTAATAATAAAGGTATGTTAATAATTCCTACTCTATGGTCATATCTATAGACCGCTTTTCCCATGCTTACAAATTTTGTAACCTTTGTCTTTTTCAAGATCTTTCTTTATTTTTCTTATCTATATTTATCTATCTTTTATATATTGCCTATCCTTTATTCACAGCAAAGGAATGGAATAACATGCCTGCGTCGGTGTTCTGCCCACGTATGTACGAGTCTTCAAGAGAAGAGTCAATATGCATTTAAGTTCATGCGCTCTATATCTTAGACAACATCGCCAGTTTTCATATGGTGGGATTGACGTCAAGCATTAACTTATTCTAGGTAAAAACAACGTACAGAGTAGAAAACAATGTTACAGTTTTATCATAAAATGAGACGGCATTACACATCGAACACAATCATATCTCGGGCAGTAACAACAGGCAAGTTTATAATATAAAAATCAACTTTCCAAGTATTGCTGTGACACAAAGATAGTTAAACAAGATTTGGACTGATGAGAAAAACGGGCTATTATTGTCTACGGTCCTTAGCGCGAACAGTGGCCGGTTCTAAAATATCTTCGTTGTTTGTTGTTGACCTCATAAATTGGCAGAGGGCGCCCTAGTTACACGTGTTGTTTGTCAACGACACGTGGAGGGAAACTCCACTCGGTCCTTTCCATTCAATGAAAAACTAGTTTCTGTTTGCCTATATGAGCTAAGTGAGTCTGGTGAAGAAATACCGCGCAAAGAATATGTTCCTATCTCACAATACTTTACACTTTATCTTTCTTTATTCACTGGAAGCCATAACTGTCCCCTGCTGGGCTCGTGTCTTCTCTCACAGTGCTGGCCGAAGTCTACCACGCTGGTCAAATACGGATTGGTACTCTTCACCTACCTTTAAGAACTTTAGGAGGAACTCTCGGGAGTGCAAGTTTCCTCGTCATGTTTTCCTTTACCGAAGCAAAGAATCATCATTGCAACCCTTGGCTGTCCTTCTGTAGTCCTCGGATCTCCTCTCACATTGTGACGGGCTGGTTATAGTCCACCAGGATGGCCAGGTTGCGAGCTTTATGAGGAACTCTCAAGAATGCCGTGTCCTCGTGATGTTTTCTGTCACCGAAGCAACGAATAGTTAAGTCATAATCTTTCTCTCTTCGTATCGAATTTCTCATTACTGAGGGCCGTGATTACCCAATGATGAAGATATTAATATTCTCCAGATGATGTACCTCCATTAGCTAAGTTCCTTGGCGGCGTATGGGGCGTCGTGAAATTTGGCGCTCAGGCATGACCGAACTTCAACTGTTCACCTGGTTGGACTTCGGTCTTTTGGTCGTTTGTTATCAACCTTCCTGATAAACATTATTTTTTCCACGTTGTGACCCTCTTCCCTGGTGAAGTGATCAAAGAACTAATATTTGTGTTAGACGTATAGCGGGTAGTTAGTTTCGTCTTTCGTAACAAACACTTATTTTTGAAAATTACAGATAAACATGAATGATTAATGAATTCCATCATTAAATTAATAGTTTCAGTTTTGAATATTAAATTAATAATTAATTTAACGATCTCAGTTTTAAATACAAAATCCCATGCTTCTTCCCGCGGTAACATCAGCGTGCCACCCTCTACCTTGTAACGGTTTTATAATAAAACTGTGACATTTTCTTCAACTGGTTTGTTTACAATTTTTGTTCGACGAGAAAAACTACAGATTCACGTCTCGAAAATTTCCAAACCACTTGGCTATGTTTAAGTACTCCATCATCACGCGACCAGCTATTTGGGTCAGATGTCCGC
>DWJZ01005052.1:0-14565 GCA_018249125.1 Asbolis capucinus | reverse complement strand
AAGCCGTGGGTCATGGTTGTAAGAGATAGCAATCGTTAAGCCATGTCGGAGGCTTTCGGGTGGCAATAAAACTCAATATTTGGGTTGACTACTAACGCCCTCCCACCAAACCGTATTAGAGCAGCGTGGTGGAATATGGACCTTTTCAGGATGAGAAAAAGACCCGTGCTCAGAAGTCAGCCATTATTGATTGAAACCAAAGCAGTTTTAGCCGTACGGCTTGTGTCAATTTGACGTGGTCGAGTGATTGCTAATGGCAATTTCTTAAGCGCTTCCGTGCTACGGAGGGCATGTAAAGCCACGTAAAGCTAATCGTTAAGCCATGATGACCTTTCGGTGACATATAGTCGAGTATGTTTAAGGCATTCTCACTACTACCGCAATACTTATTATATTTAATAAATTAAATATAATATTTTTGTTTCAGGTAAGTTCGAGTTGATCACAAGAACACAACAGAGACCTTTTTGAGTTTAATCGATTCTGTACGATTTATATCGATTATAGATATATTATTCGATAACGATTATAGATAAATGAACAAGATAAAACTGTTGATTATTTATCAGTCAGTCATAGCCCATGGTATGGAGACCGTTGTAATGAGCGCGGCAAGATAGACCGGTCTACTTTATGAACTGTTTTGTTATGGTTAATTCTAAGGTAATGGATTTCTTTTAAAGTGCTTGAAACTGTGCATGCCTTGGTGATAAATATTTTTTTTCTACGTATAACTGTGTATCTATAAAATCATCATATTCATGTTCAAGACAGGATATTTATTTATTTAATTTATTTATTTACTCCCAAAAAATCTTACAGCTACGATCGTTTGATCTGGAATTTTTACCATAAAAAATTGTCTAGTTTGTATGGCTAAAATTCCAGATCGAGTATAGTTGGCCATATTTGACCCAAACAATCAAAATAACAAAATTTGAAAAAGAAAAGCTTTTGAAAACGATAAAGAACGAATGTTAGGTGTAGTCACTTTATGGCTCCGGCGTTTTTTCCGACTTTAGCTAGAGGTGGTCACTTTATACAGCAAGGCGGGCAGAGTATGTCGTACCATCTTGCGGGAGAACCGTGGGGATTGTACTGGGTGGCACAGAACCACAGTCCTGTAGTCCACATTCCACCTAACACGGTTCACCTCGACCTGAGTAGGTTAAACTCGAAAATGTACCGAGTAACTTATCTACGAATTTACTTCAGATTCATTAGTAGCCAATCGATAAACGATTCATTTTTCATGCCGTCGGAGTTGACGCGGTTATTGTAAAGTTAATATTCAATCCGATCATTTTGGATACACTTGACAGGTTTATACGTCATTTTGACAGCCGCAACGAATTCATTGAGAGCTCATTCGTTAAGATCAGTTTTGATGAAACGGTGCCTTGAGAAAGATGTTCTTGGTCGGTTTTTACGTAAACGATAAGTCAATGTGTTTAAATCATTATCGGATGTCGGTAGGGTTCCTTAATGTTTACCCATTATGCAGAGTTCACCACCACCTCACCAGACCGCACTGGAACAACGTGGACTTCTCAACCATGGAGAGATTTGTTAAAGACACGCAGTGTCATCGGATACCTGCATATAATGAAATCTGTCAAATTTAAGATAATTTTTTTATATGGTTTGGTTTTCTTTTTATATTACCAGGGTTCGTGGCTGCGTCTGGCGATACCAATATTGATAAAGTTTAGCCTTTGCCACTCACCAGACCATCAACTATCTCCACACAAAAAAAACACGTCAAATCGCCGCTCCGTTTCGACAGGAAATATGAACAAACACACAAACACTCACACTTTTAATATTAATAATATTTTAATATTAATAAATACTTTTCAAGACGATACAGACAGACTAATTGCAATATTAACAAAGATTTATTATATTACTAGCTGTACCCAACGCGAGTTGCTACGCGTTAATTCGTAAACCGAGTGTCTGGTCAATATAACTTTGGTATCGAAACTTTTTTCAAAGAATTCTGTACAAAGTTGCTAAAAACATTGGCATTACCATTTCAGAGTCTATACAAACAAACATTCATTTTTATTTCATATGATTTACTGGCCAAACAATCTGGTACTATTGATAATTCTGTGTCTGAGATTACATTTAAAACATTGCATCGTATACTGTTATTTCATTGTTTTCAAATTGTTTAACTTGTTAATATTATGCAACACAAATATTCATGAATCCGTCCATCGACCTCACAATCCCACAGCCTTGCACATCTGAGCACTTGCGCATTACGTCATATCCCAAACTGAGAGTAGGCCGAACACTTGACTATTCTCTTCTGTCTATTAGCATTTTGTAAAATGCATGTAATTGTAATTTGCAATGGTTTCATTCATGTTTAATTTTTGAAGCAGACTAAGTACGAGTGTAGTAAAGAACTGGGTATTATTTGGTGTTGTTTCTAAATCTTCGTCAAATCGATAATTGTCTCTTAGGTTTTCAGGTAATTGTTGTGATCTTTTTCTTCATTAAAATAGGTACTTGGTTTACTCACGTCAATTTACTCGTTCGAAATTTTGAGTCTATTTAATTTTTTGTTTGACCCGAAAATTTTTCTCTCTGTATTTGTCTACTCTAGTTCTCATATTTATTATCATTATAAATTCCGATGTATCTCTTATATTTATTAATGTTTCTTCTAATGAAACTTGTAAGAGGTCAGACGTTGATATTACCTTGACATCAGGTGATATAATTCCGTATCCGGAGTATGTGTGTGAAATCTTGGCACAGGTGTGGTCTAACCATGAGAATCTGAAAAGAATGCTGGACCGGATGCTTTTGAACAGGTTGGCATTAGTATAAGGTAGCCTAGACATAGTACTACAAAACACAATTCCGAAATGGAAATATTGCCAGTATTAACTATTGCTATATTAAAGTGTGTAAAGACTTAGTTACTAAAGTCAAGCTAGTAAAGTCAAAAAGATTAGAATGTTTTGGCAAAAGGAATGATATATTAGAAAAATAAACAATAGTTAACTTCAGATATAAAAATGTCATAGGTGAATATAGGGTGTAATTTAAATCTTTCTTCTAGCTAGCTTCGCATAACTGTAAAATACACTTGTAAGTTTACCTTTGTCCCAATTTCATCCCTGTGAATTTCTTATTTAGCTTAAGATGAACTATTCTTCTTATGAGAGAACTCAACATATGTAGATGGAATCTTAGTCTATAATTCTGAAAATATCTTTTTTCTAGAAATCATCAAATGAAGACTCCGATCATACCTAAGCATTCTTATAAAGAAAAATCACCGCTCTATGTCACCAATAGAAAAAGATATAACCAATGGCAGTTTATTGAACCATTCATAAGGATACAGTCAATGCGATTTGAGCTGACATAAATAACGGTCTAGTTCACAAGGAATAGAAAGGCTGATGACGTAATCATGCACAGCAGTCGTGCAGAGTATAGGAGCCCGGGTATAATTTATGTGTCACACGAACGACTACCGAGTGCATTATAATGTGGCCCGGTCAAGGTTTACAATGATCCGTTACTGTGAGAAAAGGTATTGAACTCAAACAATTGACTGAATACGAATCGGTTATGTTTGTACATGATGCTTGTGAAATCATAGACCTTACGAATATTGTAATAAACAAAGCATCTCATAATTTTAAAAGGTAGAAAGATTCTGAAAAAGACAAGTTCTGAAAAAAAGACGGAATGAGAATCTTCTCCTGTTTTGCAGTCGGTTAAAAAATCCGTGGGCTATTTTTACATTCCCATAATGAAGTTAAATGAAGTCCTTAGTAAATCATTAGAAGCAAAACGTAATTTTCGTTGTTATTCTAGCTGAGACAATCAATCATAGTTCCAACAAACATGTTTGCTCCAGTTGTTTTCCTGGTTTTAATAGGTTTGGTGTATTAATTTATTTCACAATAATTGGTGTCTGATATTGGTGTTCAATCTTGGTCCTCATCATTCAATTTAAGCTGGAATAGCTTCTCTCAAACACGAATCATTCACCTTTTTTTTACTTAATTGAGAAGCCGGTGTAAAATAATTTTGTATTAAACTACTATCTTAACAAGTGTTACGACGGCAATAAGGGATCAAAGATCATATTAATATTTAATCTTCAGCACAAGACCGCCTGCAGTACGTGGGAGGTCACACAGTTACAACATAAAGAGTAACTGCCGAGCCGAAACAAAGAGCTTTTAAAAATAGACGCATTAAGCTAACATAACAGTTCTATTATAGGGTTTTACGATTAAAGATGGATGTACTTGTAAGTTGAGGAATGCTGTTGATTCTGATCTTTTGACTAGAAGGAAATCTATTGCTTTATGTAATACAAAAAGAATTTATTTTTGATAAATATACCATGTTGACTCTCAATCTTCTCTTTGAACTCTGCTATCGTCAGTATTATCTCTATTTACATGTTTGTGTATGTTTTATATTTAATTTCTCTATCTGAACGTGCTGTATGCGTGCCTAATGTATCTCGTCACTTCTATCAACATTGCTAGTCATTCAAATGTAAAACCCTGAGCAAGCATCATTTGATATAAAAACTTTACAGCATTGTTCTCATTATATATTTTATGTATTTGATCGGCTGTTATTTCAAAATATTTTTTTATAATAAGCGGTGTTGAAACGGTTACATTGTGTTAGAATTAAGATCCTACGTGATTTGTCATGATTAGTGTTATCAGAATAATGGAGGTAATTTCATTAAATTACATTTAATAGACCTATCTTTCTCAATTTAATTTTGAAAATTGTTCCCTTTCGTAATGAAACCGGTCTAGCCTAGATTCCTTGCGTCAGTCAATGCGTAACGGTTACTACGTTTGTATAAATCAACGAAATGTTGTTATTATTCCAAGAAATTTCTGTATTTTGTCTATTTTACGAGCATTGCAAACGTACAGTAGTTCGGTTAACGATGTTTACATGACTCACGTCAGCTAACCCATTCCGTCTGTCGGCTGCCGACCGTCGACCTCCGACGTTGCGTTCGCTTCGTCACTTGTTTCCGCATCATCATTCGATTGATATAATTATTGTAATTTTACTGGAGTACTTACTTGTGGAATTAAGTTGGGAGTAATATTTAGTAAAATCGAGGTTGAAGATTTTAAAGGTATAATGAAAAGGGACATCACAGTTTAATATATTTCAGGTAATTTGTTTGATTCTGTTGAATACGAAATTACATAGGCGATTACCTTGTTAAACACACAGTGATGTGGCGGAATACTTAATAGTACCCATTAGCAAACGCTACAAATATGTCGGCGTTGAAGTAAGCCAAGGCCTACTCTAAGACGCAGAGTTCAAAGGTATAATCTTAAGAATATGGTCCTCCAATATTGCCTGCGACTGAATACTCATTAATGAATTAACTATTACTCTTATAGGAAAAAGAATTCTTTTTAATATACCCTAATGATTCATTTGCATTTTAAAGTTAAAACGTCACATTTTACTAGAGAATGCTCACTCAAGGCCGTGAAATTCGTAACTTACTCACATATTTTGTTGAGAAAATACAATATACTAGGCTTATAATGTACGTCATGAGTTATAAAAAGAACCGAACATCTTACACATCTGGTAGCGCTTTAAAATTGATATGAAGTTCTTTAACAATTTTAGATTCGATCTTCTAACTTAGCTTAGCTTACATCGTCCTTGACTTGAACAAAACGCCTCCGTGTCGACCAGATAATTGCATAGCCTAACATAATTTTTCGTCTCTTTCTTGTTGGTGTTTAATGTTTTAGGCATGACTGGGATGGAAATCGAAGGTGAATGATGCGTGTTGAATGTTTCGTCTCCGGCCAGTCTCGTGGCGCGTGCGGCGCGGGTCGCGCGGTTTGGACGCGTTCCGTTTCACGGTGAATGCCCGAATCTTGAATTGTGAACGAAGTTTAACGATGTTTCTTTTGTACTTTTAAATTGTGCTTGAATTGAGTGGTGATTATTTAACGTCAATATTTATATTAGAGTTACCAGTTGAAGTATCTTTGAGCTTTTTTGTCACTCACCTATTTCTAATACTTCGTTATGTCAATTGTTTACTTCCTTTGCTAATACTGAGTTATTTATATTGTATGTATAAGTTGGCCCTAGTGATGTTTGTGTTAAATTTTTAATGAATTTATGTTCCAATATTTTCATTATTCGAGGTCAATATATGGTATATAGTTAAATTATTTTAATAAGTCCGATGATTCTAGACAAGTAATAAGAAATAATTTTTTTCTCTCTAAAGGAACCGTCGAAATGTTGCAATTTAATGAAAACATTTCTCTAGTGAGTCAGGTGACCTAGAAATTGGAAGTGAATATCGGTTAGTATGTCATTAAATGCCAAATCGAGGCAAAGGCTGTCATTTCACGCTAATTGGTTGGGAGTTTGTTTACTTGTAAGTTTGTCGTCTTCATATAAATGTTATTTTTTTTTACCGATACTGCGATGTAATCTACATTGAATTCATTTCAATTTTCAATCATTTTTTTTTTTGTTTAATTTTTTGATACCTTTAATTTTTTAAAACTGTTTTTTTCTATTGTTGTATTTATGGTACCTAATCTCACCTTATATTCACACCATAGTCCTGAGTTGATTGATGGAGAATGCCTTTGAAACGTATTTTGGTTACAATCCTTACAAATATTATATAAAAAAGTGACTATTGTCCGTTTGTTGCTTTATCACGTCCAAACTGCTGCACCGATTTTGATGATACTTGATACAGAGGTAGAGTAGAAGTTGAGGAAAAACATAGGCTACTTTTTTCCCGATTCTTACTATCGAAGATACATATAATCGTAACACTATATTCATGCACTAGATGTGGTGTCTATTGTGGGCTACATTTTATATTATGCTATAGATAAATGTATTAGGTTTTGTTATTGTAGTTATCTGTATACATTTTTTATTATGTCCTAAATCCGGCAATTGGAATTAATATTTTGTTATTTTAAGTACCCAGTGTTACTCGGCCCATCAAGACGAACTACACTTCAAACGTTACAATGCTTCAAGCCGTTTAGACTGTAGTTAAAAGCAGAAAACTCTACATACATCCGTACAAACGAACATAAATTTGAAAAAAATTACCCTCCTTCTGGTGTAGGGGGGTAAAAAACTGAACCACAAATTCCCATTACTCAGTTAAAGATATTTAGCTGGTCCAACATTTGAACGGTTAAAGAACAATACGGGAACGTGGCAAGCTCCCAACATAGATTCCGTGCTATTTAAGAGGTCAATAGAATCGTTTCCATCGAATCATTTCATGTCTGTTGCTATTCGCTATTAGGTCTGTTGTATCTCGCAATAACAGATTTGCTTTAGAAGGGTAATAGAAAAGTTCTTACTGAATTTTTCCACGAACATCCACGTGGTATAGTTGATTCCCAAATAACGTCCCCCCCCCAATACCCCCATCCCTTATTCAACAGGAACATCTATACTAGGTGCAGCTTCGATTTTGAATAAATGTAAACAAACCGTAAAAAATCTTTTGTAATGTTTTCACCAACTTACGTAAATGAGATTTTTTTTCCACTTAACTTATTATATTTTTGAAAGTTAGTTATTAAATTACATATTGATCAAACAACTTACAAACTACAAATAAATATAGTTATACCAGTCACACAAATAAAATTACAACACACAACATCATTCACAAATTCATACTCTGACATCCATAATTTCATGTAGGAGTTTACAACCTATTGAGATACTTTGTTTCATAATTTTATAATTCTTGCGTTTTGATTTTAACACACTTTAAGCATTTGTTAAAAATTAAATCTTGTTAAAATGTAATGGTACAAAAGAGTTAACAACCGATAAAACAACAGAAAGTTTAATTCTCCTGTTTGTCACAGGTTGCTAGGCAACGGTTTACTATTAAACATTCCAGATTTAATCTGCACCAAGTATAGTCCTGGAATACAAAATGTCATTATTATTATCACTATCTCAGTATCAAATTTCACCAAAATCGATTCGGTAGTTTGAACGTGAGAAGGTGACAGACAGACAGAGTTAATTTTGCATCCTATTAATATCATAAATGCCAAAGTTCATGATGCACTTTTGAATGAAATGTTCGTTACTCCTTCACACAAAAACTACTGAACGGATTTGAATGAAATTTGGTACAGATTATAGTTATGAATAAGACATAGATTAGTTTTTATCAGCTCACAACGCGAGCGAAGCCGCCGTCGGACCCTGGTTTAGAATATAAATAGGATTATTAAAATTGTATATAATTTCGTCACCCTACATAACATTAGTAGGCGTGATATGGCGCCGTAAAGTAATATAACAATGACGTACGCCAATCAAAGCCTATTAGTTAAATTTCGTGTACACTGATTAATTTCCGAATATATGTATGTACGTACAGTTACTAACAGAGCGTTGACCTTTTGATCAGTTTGTACTATAATACGAGCAATTGTACGAGGGCGTATATCTGGAACAGTTTGGATCTGGAACAGTTTTCATCCACTATTCCGTCTATGTTATGGGTACTCACGATTTATCTATAGATAACTGTTCAGCCGTGATCGTGATTCGTGCAACGGAGTCGAAAATAGTTATGCTGTGTTACGGGTACTCACGATATATGTTTTTTGCGCCCTGAGCTAGATAAATTGTATTTATTTCGATATCTATCGAGTGGCATTTATGTTAACCGTATGCCCTAAAAGTACAAAAATAATCTTTTAAAATTGCCGTTGTATTCCAAACATTTCCTACTAATACGTCCGGCACTGGAAGCGACAGTGAAATCATATATGTATGAGCCGAGCCAGCCGGGGCGCAAAAAACA
Source organism: Asbolis capucinus (assembly GCA_018249125.1). Lineage (NCBI taxonomy): Eukaryota > Metazoa > Arthropoda > Insecta > Lepidoptera > Hesperiidae > Asbolis > Asbolis capucinus. Next base: position 5,687 of record DWJZ01005052.1, on the reverse strand, counting down.
TATATCGTGAGTACCCGTAACGCAGCGTAATGTACATAGCCCACGATGATTCCAGTTTAAAATTGTATATCGAAAAAAAAAATGTTTTGGTCTCTATATCGTTAACAAATCCTCCCTGCATTAAAAATTTAAGAAAAGTACAAAATATCTATACATTGACCCTGTTACAATTTTATTATTAGTATAGATAAATAAACACACGCACACACACACATATATTATATATATATACACACACACACATATATTATATATAAATACTGTGTTTCAGAGACCAGGGACTTCTCCCATTCATAAGTCTGTTGTTAAACCAAGAACATTAGTAACAGGTAGGTACTTATCGTATTGTATCGTTACGTATACGTATCGTAATGTTGGTACATTTCACATAATAATTATAATATTAAAATCTAAAGTAATTGTGAAACATTTTAACAATAAAATAAAATTTAATCGAATATATGACTACCGTCATGCACTCAACATTTAGCTTTATAAGACCTACCCACACCCACAAACATATTTAATATTTTCCTTGAACTGTTCTAAGAATTCGATACATAATTAAATAATTATATTGTTTTCCGTGATTGAAATCATTGCACCATGTCAGTTTTATATACATATTACAGAAGGTTAATTCTTGTTTGTGTAGAGGCCAGAATTAATATTTATTATAATACCGAAATATTAAGAATGTTACTTGGTTAGTACTTAACAAGTGATTGAAAAACGGTCATAGAATTAATGTCGTTGCTGTGGCGTTTTCAGTCTGCCATCCTGGTAGACTATGGCCTTAACCTGCTCATTCAGAGCAGAGACCCGTGCTCAATAGAGGCCGTGATGGGTTTTGATGATGACGATGACTGTAGATTGGTGTTAAAATAAAAAAAAATTAAAAGGTTTTTGCTTCATAACGTTTTTTTTTGGAAAAATAAGATGTTTCTATGACGAAAAATCAGTCACATACAATACAAATACTATACTATACAGTCACGTACAATACAAAGACTAAAATATTATGGACATAAAATGGAAGGTTTTTACAGCGAAACCTTAATATAAGGACCCTCAGTAAAACGATTAGGTAATTTTTCCAAATACTCTACGACAGCTTTTAGGAAAATGAACATTAATATTTCGAAGATATTTATAAAAAATATATATTTTTTTTTTTAACGAAAAGAACGAAATACACAGATTGCTCACAAGATTTGTACAAATGAGAATAAATTGACCATACCCAATAACATATCATTAGCACCCACAACCGAGGAACAAACAGTCATCTGTCTCATAAATGCCTGTCCGGGACTTAAACCCTGCACTTCATTAAACTACCAACTAGGGTATAAGGCAGCCCAATTATTATACAATAAACTCATTTTTATATTGGTTAGTTTTAACTTTTTCTTTCTTGTATTACGGACCAACTGTGAAATAGGCCGTAACTGTCAAACTGTCAAGCTTGCTGGTCGTTACTGTCGCTTCCAGTGCCGGACGTGTTAGTAGGGAGCGTTTGGAATACAATGGCAATTTTAAAAGTTTATTTTTGTACTTTTAGGGCAAACGGTTGACATAAATGCCACTCGATAAATATCGAAATCCAATTTATCGATTTTTGTTTCGCTTTCTTGTAAATTGTGAAACAATACGATGTCGATAAAAAATTATATGTTATGATATAATATGATCGATAAAAAATTCTTTTCGTTTTCTTTATAGTCACATATTTTTTTTATAAAAACGTATTGAGTAACCAAACATTACTTACAACCCTTTTTAAGGAATTTTTGAAAATGCCACGACATTAAAAAGGGGTAGAAAAAATGTATAGTTTTCGTGAACGAAGCGGCGGGTATCAGCTTGGATAAAATTAGGCTGAAATACATATATATTTTTTTCAAATCCCAATGCTTCGCGCAGCTTCTAAAAACGGTTCCTTTAATGTTTCCGATTTACGCGAACTGAGCTTTAGAGCAGAACTTATAGCCTCGAACGTCTCACTACATTAACATTACCTCACTAAAGATACGCGTAGGGATAAGTAGGTGGAGATAAAGATAAGAGAAGTAAAGGGAAAGAGAATAGAAGGAGACACTTAAAGATTTCAGAAACTGTCTGTATCTGTCTTTATAAATAGGATAATTCATTAATATAAATACGATAATACGCAGGCCACCGCCGAGACCCTAGTACCCCTTAGAGCAGTGGCACTTAATGATTTGGCCACTGGTGGCTTTGGGTAAGGATTTGAAGTGGTCCTGGAAGCCAATTCCGAAATAAAATAAAAAAAATATTTATTTTCAATTCTATTTGTATTTTATTTTACTTACCTGCTAGAGTTGGAGGTCCACGAGTACTCCAAAAATTGGTTAAATGGTTAAAAACCACCGCCTTAGACAGTAATTAGACCTTTGGTACTAGAAAAGTAATTTGGCATGTGTAAAACACACGTCAACAAAGCGATGAACATCTTAAAAAATATTTTTTACAAGCTTTCATCTAAAAACCTGTTTATTTTTCTATTTTGCGCCAGTTTGATCATAAAAAACATAATCATAGCCAATATTTTACAAAACTGCGTGTCACTGAGAAAATAATTGTAAAAATAATATTAATACTAGACGAAATTAATATTCGAAATGATACGCCGAAAAAAAAAAAGATTATGACAGTTGGCATCGTCTGCTCGTTCTAAAATTGTGACATGTTATATTGATATTTTACGATGTGTACGCGCTTCGCTTAGTCCGTCTGTTGTCAAACAAATAGTTCACTGGCGTCGGCGCCGCGACGCTCCTTCCAGACGCTTACTCATCTGACTAGTTTAACTTTACTTTACAGCAATTTACGCGTTTCGTCTCATGTTACAAGCCCTTAGACGAATCTCTTTTCTGTTATCGTTCACGCCACTCGCTAATTCTAAAATGTATGGTAATGAACTGTTAGAGATCGTCGCGTTAAGGAAATTAGTCTAAGTGAGGGATGAGGAACCCGTGGCCCGAGGGCCGCTTGCGGCCCTTTGAGTGTTTTTAAATTTATTTATTTAATTTAATAAATATTTATAATTATAATTTATACATTGCATCACAACAAAGCAATTCAACATAAAAAACATTATGAAACCAAACTTTACATATTAACTCTAAAACGTGTTTAGTCGATTTGAATCAGTATTTAAAGATCTTGATTTAAGAATCTAAACTGTGTGCGGCCCTCTAGCAAAAATAAATTTTAAATTGGCCCTTTAATTAAAATGGTTACTAACCCCTGGTCTAAACGATGTTTTCCTCTCTTTGACTCTTTCTACTGCATGCGTTTGTATGTGTGCGTGATTGTGTGAATATAGATTTTGGGTGATTAAAGTAATTAAGGAACTTTGTTCTGTGCGAGACGGAAGTCCAACCAACATATATATTTTTTTAACTCTACAAAACGATGACCAGTCGTTATTCAGTTGTTGGATATAATTTAGAATAGTGTGCGTGTGTGCGTGCACCCTAAAGACGTCATTCTTTTGATTCATTGAAGTGGTTCAGTAGAAAATAGTTAACGCTTGTGTTAAAATAAATTTACAAAAATATTTTGCGTGTCATGTTTCGCGTATATTATTTTATTTTCTTTTAGAGTTTATAAGAAGGATTTTATTATTCGTATTTTAAACTATTATACGTGTCGCATTTTGGGTGAATCCGCCGTTTGTATACGGCGTCGTCAGTTTGTAATATAACCAAACGCTCGCCGTAGGATTGACAATACGACAGGGGGGGTGAAGAGTGGGGAAAGGCGGGGAGTTTGTACCCAAAAAAGCTAGTACCCAATAAATATAGATTTGGCTCCGTTACAGCCTCATTATTAACATAAATCGTTGAGGCAACGTGAAGCCGATCTGAGGCTAATTTTGTTATTAAATTTGTAACCTTGTGAGGGAAACCTCACAACGATAATTGATTCGAAGACCTCCCGTTGCGGGGTAATTATAACGTTAATATAGCTTTGATTACATTTTGTACCGAACGACAGTTGAGTTCTTGGAAATTACGAGAAATGTCATGAAATTGTACAAACCACCCATCACGTAGAGTCTGGTATACACCCCTTCACAAGGTTTTCCTGTTATGTCCTTAGTTTTTTTATACTCAATAAATTTGCGCTTGACTACGAAACCACCTGATGGTAAGTGGCGTAACTCTGATTGTAAAGCGCTTGACTTGAAGACATTTCATTATAATCAAACGGAAATACCGACGCGGGCAACTTACTCCACTCGTTCGCGATACGAATGATAACGGACGAGGCGAACGCGACGTTCGTAAGGTCGGTGGGGTGGTGCCGTATGTATGAAAATACTGTTGTCAATTATATAGGTTTTATTTCAATCGAGTGTGTAAAGTTTCGTTTTGGATAATTTTCTTTTTTTTTACCGTAGAATAAATTAATGCTTGACATCGATGTCACCTGATGGTAAGTGGCGTTGATGTCTAAGGTGTTCGGCACACTAACTTAGTTAATGCCTATTCACTTTTCTCTTGATGACTCCTACATCATTTGGCGGGAACACCGACGCAGGCAACTGTTCATAGCCCAGTGGCTTTGTTCGATTATATAATGGGCGCGGTCGAAATTTGATTCTTATATCTATATTATACCTGTACTTTGTGCAAATTAGATTTTGCCGTCGACAAACTTGTCTGTGATTTGTATAGTAAACATTCCAGATTTAAGCGAACAAATATTGTGTTAAAAATCGTATATTAAAAAAATCTGCTTACACTCATAACGCCGTACTAGACTTCACTGTGTGGTTATGGCACAAATAACAGCCACTATACTACTGGGAGTTAATTTAATCGCTTGGTTAATTTTTAAACGGTTTTCTACAATGTTGCCAACTTCATGGGTTTAATTAAATAAAAGCATTTACATGTAAAAATCAAGGAAGAAAAAATGACATCAACATTATAAATTAATTAATAATTTAAAAAAAAAACAAAAACTGTAGTTATTATCCGTCGTATCAATTAACGGCTGTGTCGTTTGTGATAAAATTAAACTAGATAGCCGTGCGTTAAGTGCACGTTGTGTTATTGTAAGCTTTAATTTTCTTACCCTTAATGCATGAATGTATTTCATTACGCACTGGCCGTCCTTGGTACACGGAAACTTTGCGGTGAAATGAAAAAGTTAATATTGAAACCTATCATTAATATAATTTTAACGGGCCGAGACAATATCAAGTGATATGGCGCTAATCGCTTCTCGGTCTCGTAAATATCAAACTGGTATGATTGATTGAAATTGGTTTTTTTGTTGTAATTATAAAAAAATTGTCGTCGATCGGCGCTTTTCAATATTGATTCGGATAATTGTATACGTTATCAATCAATCATGTGTGCTGTGAGGAATATTGTTGGGTTTGTATCGATTTTGAATCGAGTGCGCGAGCGCCGGCGGTTGGTAGGAGAATAGGTGACATATGAAAAAAAAATCTCATTTTCGCTTTTCTTTTTTTATTTATATAAATAAGTGGGTGACCACTAATCTGCTTGATGGTAAACGGTGATGTTGTCTTAGATGGTAAAGCGCACTAATTTAGTAATAGCCTATACACTCTTGACTTGAAGACAATTATAATCGAACGGAAACACTAACGCTGGCAACTTATTCCAGTCCTTCGCGGTATG
>DWJZ01005051.1:0-14566 GCA_018249125.1 Asbolis capucinus | reverse complement strand
ACAAATACCAAATACAAATAAATACAAACATTCCTTATTAATCACTATCTATTAAAAAAACCACATCAAAATCTGTTGCGTAGTTTTAAAGATTTAAGTAAACATAGGGACAGATAGAGAAAGCGACTTTGTTTTATATTATAGTGAATAAAATTTAAAGTGAATAAATTGTATAAAAATAATATCTGTCATATGAATACAGTCGATAAGGCATATTTTAGATTATCCGGCTGCAGCGATACGGCGAGATACGGCGGCGTTAGTCGATACTGTCTTAATTACCGCGTTATCGGCTCAGCTGCAGATTACGCTGTGTCGCTCAGATTTATTGCTTATCTCGTCATAGCACTAATTCCAATTGCATTGTTGTGAATGTTTTTGTTTTGTTTGTTTTTGTGATCTGTTGTCGGTTTACTAGATGTTACGTTGATTTTGACAGGCCACTAGGTCGTGGTTAGTGAACCTGATTGTTGCATTGGCCGTGAGTTCGGTTCCCACCCAGGTTAAACTTTTCTATGATCACAGGAATGTTTGTTTTGTGTCTGGATTTAAATATCTATATAAGTATGTATTTAAAATATGCATGTTTATCAGTTGTCTGATCACCATAGTACAAGTTAACGCTTAGTTTGTGTTCAGATGGCCGTGTGTGAGTCACGAGATATTTTAATTTAATAATTTTAATTCTTATTGTTAGATCATGATAAGTATCAATTCAATATTTCCGCATAATTTTCATTTTCTGAAGATAAATCTTGGTTAGTTGATTTCTTGACCCAAAAAACCCTTGACTGCCAATTTTCAGTATGGGATTCTAGGATCCGATAACACATAGGTATGTAAACAAGAAATTGAATTATAATTCATTCATTTATTTCACAATAACTTATAAAAACACTACAGATAAAATCCAATTTGTTTTTATAATTCAGCAACGTAGAGTGTTGCCGTTCTGAGAAGTTCGGCATTGGGTGTATAAAAAATATCAATGGATTGATTATATATTATATATATTAGATTAGATTTTAGAGTTCCATAAAGAGAAAAAGCCTCATTCCAAACTATCTTATTAAAATACTCCTGTTAACATCCTTTGTAGTGTAAAAGTAGTAACCGTTGAAAAAAGAATTAACAAATAATAAATAAACATTTCATTCTAAATTTAAATTTTATCCAGAGTATATGTGGGTAGCTTAAAAGAAATTCTTAACCGTAAACCAACATAATGAAGCAACTCTGGCATATTCCGTATATTGCCCACACGTTAGCGAAAGCCGAACAAATTGAGTTAGCACTTGGGCCCTCAACCATTTGCCTCCAATTTGGTTCGTTCCACAATATACCCGCCTGTGTTTATCCCGTTCAAAAATAGTGCAAATGACACTAATTACGCCATTGTAGCACAGCCGTGTTAATAGATTGCTCATACTGTACCGAATTCGGCTAAACCTGACGTTGTGTCAGCGCGACTTGTTTTGTTGGTAGCAACGTCATCGGGATTTGTTCAGCCAAAATCGTTAAAAAAAATACACGTGTTAAAAGACGTACTCTGTGGTTTCTATGACGTTAATTTGAGGAAATGCCAGCTTCGTTGGTCGATTGGTCGCAAGCGCGACTGCCGTTTGTTTGCGAGTTGTTTTAAAACTGTACATTTAAATTAATTCTGGTGTTGAGAACATATTTGTCCATAAGAAATACTCGTGATAAAAAATGTATTTATTTAGATAAGGATTCACATCATGTCTATAACACCACTTTTGAACCAAAAAAAAAATTGAAAATGTTTTTGTTTGTGAAAAAAAAGTTTGAAATTGTTTTTAATAGACCTCTTTAATAGGAAAACCGCTTAATTTTTACTCTTAAGTGTCAATTTCCTTAATAAAAAAAAGTAAAACATGTACTTTACAGAAATTTGATATATTTATAGAGGCTGTACAAACTAGACACATTTTCAAAATCAGAATATTTCAATTTCCAGTCTTCTGCTTCTAGACTGTATGCTACTAATGGATGTGTCTAATTATATTATTCTCAACACAATAGTGTATACAATAACAATATTGGTAATACAATTGGTACTGATATATAATACTAAACGCTTCATAATATTCGATTAGGAGGGATTTAGATAAGAACGGTCCAGCCAATGAAGCAAGCGATATCAAATAGAATTAGCGTGAGAAGCAACCGAAAACTGAGGGTTCCGTACGATAATTTAATGCTAAAAAACATATCGACCACGGAAAACAATAAGGGCGTAACTCATAAGATGTTACGTAAGATATTTCTTGTATGAAGACTCCCAGATAGTCTTGGAACGGAACAGAGCGGAATGGAGTCGAAAACCGCATAAAGAGACTTTTTCGTTATATTAAATTTTGTTTTTTTTTTTAAATTTTTTTTTAAAGATGTACTGAGAAGTGTATTCGTGTAGTTTCCTCTAAGCTCTCAAATGTCTTTTAGCTTTGTAATCATTGTTTCTTTCTTTCCCAAACTGTGGTCAAGGAAAAAAATAATTCAAACGTGTGGATGAATGAATGAATGAATTTTAATTAAGCAAAGTACTTACCTAATCAATCTTTAAACATAGTTTTGTACCGATACTTCAAACTTATTAATCAAATCAAATTCAAAATAATTGTTGTGGCCACTATATCAGCCACTTCCGCAGTAAATATTTAAATAACTCATTTAGAATGTGGGAATTACAAAATATCATGTTATTGAATTGTAATAATTTGATAGACTTATCAAGAAATTGTACTGCGGTTGATATAATGTACTAGACGAAGTAAACATCCGGACAAAATATAGTTGTCTATATATGTAGATTAACTGTTATGGATTATGTTACTATAAAATCTAGTTTTCATTGCGTTGAATAGTTGTTGGTGATGGAGTTAACTTAAAAAAAATTATAAATACATATATGATTTTGTATTTATTTTTGGATTTTGTGTTTGTCACTGTGAATTTTGTCAATAATAAAGTTAATTGCCTTGTATACGTTAAGTAGCAAGTCGGCCACAGCCCATTAATAGCCCAATTCTGAGCAAGGACCTCACCTCTTAACTTTATTATAACTTTAGATCCGTTTCCTTCAAATTAATAGAATATAAATATGTATGTATTAGTATATATATTTATATAAATATGTTTAACATGGTATATTATTCTTTATATATTAAGTGCACGCTATATTTCATTTCTTCATTACATTTCCATTCCCAGGTCTGCTGGAAGAAATTTCTTTTAGAAATAAACAGTAATAACATATGTATATGTAGTTTTCGTTTCGTCGAAAAGTTGTCGGTGATGGAGTTATTAAAAAAAAGTTAATAAATATATGATTTTGTATTTATTTTGGGATTTCGTGTTTGTGTCACTGTGAATATTCTCAATGTACAAAATTTCGCATGTTTCTAATTTCACTAGGTTTTAACGTGTACATGAATTATAAAATAAAATAAGGAAACCTAGTGCTTTCTCTACTACACTGATCCAAGTTCTTAATGGCGGAACCAAGACTTAGAACATTTAACGTCGCCCGAAGGCCTCCGACATGGCCTAACGATTGCTATCGATCGATAACAAACGGGACCGATGGTTTTACAGGAACGTTCATGAAACTTTTGCCACAAGCGGTCACCTTTCGTCCTACCGACCGCGCCAGCTGTTGCTTAACTTTTTCGACGCAACAAGCTATCGAGATAAAACGCTTCAACGAGGCTGTAATTGAGCTAATTTGCTACCACGTTAATACCCGGGACATTCTCTTGCCAGTTCCTCTGAGGACCCAAACCAACGCCTTGCATACCAATCACTTATCTTTGATCTAGCGGCGTCTTAACTTCTTTATCTATCGCAGTACGTGCTACTAGTTGGCCTTCATTGCCATTCAGTACTAGCGTACACTACGTACAGTTATGTTGATCAAGTATAATTTTAGAGTACGTTCATATTAATTGTAACGTTTTTGAAGTTATACTTTTTTTGGCGCGTGAGGAAGAAATTTTGAAAGTCAAGTTTGAAAGTACAATGCACGCGTACTCTGTTACTAAAACCGCCAAGAAGTTAACGAGTAATTATTATAGTTTTTTTTCTGTTTTTTAGTGTCGTTTTTTCTATAAACACGAACTTTTTTTTTTATTCTGTTACGCCAAAGAAATATAACCTGTTACGTGCGTAGATAATTACACACACACTTTCTTTATTCGTCTTAGGAATCATTAACTCACGTAATGAAACCCAAAAGTTAACAATACAAAGTCCCATCAATTATAAAATTAATAATTTTGGTTATAAATTTATTAAATTAATAAACAAATTTTTTAATTTTTAAAACAGTGGTATTAACTTGTTACAGTATAATTAGTCTATAAATAAATAGAAGTATAAGCATTGATAGCTTAGTATTTTGAACGTTTTATTCTGGAATTGAATCCTAGGTTCAAAACCTTCGACGCGCACCTCTAACTTTCAAAGTTATGTGCGTCTCAGTAGTTGATTTTACTTACTACGGCGAAGGAAAATAGCGAGGAAACCTGTATTCCAAAGAGTTCTTCATAAAGTTTTTAAAGTTATGTGAAGTGCACCAATCCGCACTTGGCCAACGTAGTGGACTATGGCCTATACCCCTCACATTGTTAGTGGAGACCCGAGCCGAGTAGTGGGACAGTAATGGTCACTGGCTGAATTTTCTGAGAATTAAACTGGTTTCATTAAAAAAAGAAAAAAGAAACTCAATATTTTCCATTGTGAAGTTGTTAAAAAGTATGATTTTAGCTAGGGATAGATTTATCTCGCCGCCATTTATCGCGCCAAATTTCATTCAGATTCATACAGTTGTTTTTGCGTGAAGAAGTAACAAACCCATCCATCCATCCACAATTTTATAATATGTATGTAGGATAAGGTAAAACGAGATCTCTGATGCGTGACTTATTTTACACAACGTACACAAACCTGGAATTACCTCAAATCCTTGAATCGACACCACTAAACAAACATCGGATAGGAGCGGCATTCCGCCTTCACGGATTAAGCATATTTAAACCTGGCTACCGCTCGGGAGTCAGAGTAAACAGGCTTAAAGCATCTCTGGCATACCAGGTTCATTCTTATTTCAAAAATTTTAAAAATCTTGGACTGTTAAAAGTTTGGAATACAAGATTGATTCCTATTTCAAAAATTAAAAAGGATTTCTTAAATCAATATACATACATATCTGATAAACAAATAGGTTATACTACATTATATTTCAAATTATAAAATTAGGGTTGTCAAAAATTTACTAATATGGTATTTTTTTTTCAGTGTTATAGTTTTTAGGATTACATACCTTTACCTTTTACCTTTACCTTTATGTACAGATAACAGATTAAAATAATTTATTTCAATAGTACTACAGGTTTAGGTATTATAAATAAATAAATTTTACAACATTGCACCTTATTTGGCGTGACTTACGCATGCAAATTGTCTTTTTACGAGAAAAAAACAATTCGGATGGATCATACATATGTGTCATGCACAAATTAAGTGAAGACAGTCTTCAGTGAAAATGGGAAAAACCAGAGAAATCCTTTTCAAATTTACCGTTCAAAAGCTGCCAATTGCAAAAACTTACATCAAACCCCAAAAAAAAGTAACCACCCCTAGAAGAGATACAGTGATAACGTAATCTAATTGTTGGTCGGCAACACATTAGTGATGTGCCGGATCGTTAAAAATGTATATCCGCAGATATGGATACGGATACAGATATCGGGAGCATCACTATACTCAACTACGCATCAATATATTCAATTCTCTCAATGCAAAAAAGTTCAATTTTGTATGGAAAAAATCCAAAATGTGCACCGAGTATAGTCATGACATCTACATACATACATATGTATTTTCAGCTGTGTTAAGCCGTTTCTTTGAGTAGGTGCACATTTTTTTTTGAAAAAATCATTTAAAGTATATATGTGTATGTATGTTACTGTAAAAGCCCGTATGCAAGTCATTCTTAGGTTTTCCCTGAAAAACTTAGGATTTACCGACATGATTTGGTAAATGTAAGGATTTATAAAAATTGAACGATTTTCGGGCTTTTGCAATAAGAATATTAGCTAGGATTTGCCACTGATAGGTTAGGTTAGGTATGTAAATCCTAAGATTTATTTAGAGAATATTGGTAAATCTAAGTTTTACTGAAAAATCTTAAAATTTACCGTAGTTCGTGCTTTTACAGTAACATATATATAAAAATAAATGTTTGTTTGTGTATGGTTTTGTTTGTTTATCCTTTATAGGCTTAGTGGTAGGAGATAGAGTTTTTATGTCTTTAGCAACTTTGTGCACAATTCTCTGAAAAATCTTTGGGTATTAAACTGATATCGATTGGAAACATTGTTGATGAGCTAGGCAAAGCAAAGCGCGCCGGGTGCAGCTAGTAATATAGAAATTGTACTAAATTGCTGTATTGTAGTCGTATTTAATAGATTTATGGTGAAGGCGAGAGGTTAACATATGCAGTCATAAAAAACTTTTATTCGCTTTACAATGTTAAAATATTCTAATAAAATTATTTTAAATTAAAAAAATTCGGCCTTTTTTGTAACAATATTAACAGTCGGTGTCATAGGGCAATAGAGACCGTAAAAATTCCTATTGTATTTTGGGTCACTTGAGAAATAAAAGTTTTTTAAATACTTCACATTAATAGTACGCAACGGAAATAACAGAAATGTATATCGGAACTAGTGTCCGCCCGCGGCTTTGCCTGGTACCGATGTAGATAAAAAGTAGCCTGTCAGACCATTAGCTATCTCCACATAAAAACATCTCAATCCGTTGTTTCGATGTGAAAGACAGACTTTTAAATTTATTCATCAAAAATTTTGATATGATGTATTTTGCCAAAATGCCATAAATTTTATATATGAAATTATAGAAACTTTGTATTGATAAATTTTTACTTTTATAAAGTGATCTCTTTGTTCCTAACACAAAGTAAACGAAACTTCATTTCTTGTTAGAGAATATATTTTCGCTTCAACTTGAATTTATTAAATTACCATAGCAACAGAAACAATAATTTATGCAAAATAACAATATGTAGTATAAAAAATGTCCTTACGCGTGACGCCTCGATCAATGAAAGAGTTCCGTAGTTACTTACTAAAGTGTTGAGACACTCTGTTTAAATAGTTTTCCTTAATAAGTTCATAATATCCTTAATAAGTTCGACAGGCCGGTTGGTCTAGTGGTTAGTGAACCTGACTACTACACCGGCGGTCGTGGGTTCGATTCCCACCCAGGTCAAACTTTTCTGTGATGAGCAGGAATGTTAGTTCTGTGTGTTTGGGTGTGTAATAGAAATATCTATTTAAGTATGTATTTAAAAGCATATATATGTGTTTATCAGTTATCTGATCATCATAGCACAAGCTAACGCTTAATTTGGGGTCAGATGGCCGTGTGTGAGTTGTCCAAAGATATTAATTTATTTTATTTATAATATATGCTACCGTCTTGATCATGATCAAAATTCTTAATAAAATTAAATTATTAATTAAAAGCTTATAGAGGAGGGATATCAAAATATTATTTTGTACTGCTTAAAATTTTGTAAAAATATAGGTATTAGGTATCGTAAAAATATATTTTTAAACATTTAATTCCACTTTATTAATTCCATAATAAATATGTACACACATCCATTTTCATAAGACTCTATCTAATAAGGACTGTAGCATTACTTCGGAACTCTACAAACATGGGCTTTCTATGATAACACATAGTTTTTACGAATTTAATATAAATCTTATCTTTTCGAATTAGGTTTTTACAATTCATTCCAAATCACCTAAAACGTTTCAAATGTCATTGGTATCATTAATTTTTAATTATTGCAGATTTGTCTTGGTCGAAATTGATTTCTATAGTGCCTGTATAATATACCACAGACAAATTGATGTATTAGTGTCAATGTCATCTGTCAACCTGTCAAAAGATTTTCGGCGCCACCGTAACTGTGACCATGACCTATGCGACTGGCTCGAAATATAGTTAAAACAAATATCGTGAGTACCACGATGAGTCGAGTTTAAAGTAATATAACATTATTGTTATTTTATATTTAATGGGGTGGGTTTTCCCTCCTAGAGAGGAATTGCAGTATAGATATCTATTGTATCTCTTGTTAATGTGTGACGAGTGTGACGAACAGCCTACGCAAAGCACGTTGTAACAAAATTTCCACTACAAAATTCAGTCAAATCGCGGAGGCAAGAGAGGCGGGGGAACGTCAATAATGCGTCGTGATTGGCCGATTCTAAATTGTGCCATAAGACAATGACAACTATTCGTCTGTACTACGCAGCAAGATAAGGTTGATTGGTAAGTTTAGTCAGAATTAGTTTAGGATTTAGTAGGTTATTTAGTTGAAACCGAGAAAAAAATCCCTACAATAATTTAACTGTAATCCGTGAGTAAAACAGTAACTAAGATGAGATGCAGTGACAGCTGGAGAATTATAAGATAAGCCTCAGTGATATACAAATACGAGGCGTTCCTAAACATTATCTCGTACAAATACTAGCACATAAATTAATCGGAGTTAGCGCGATAGACAAAATACCTAATACCATAGTAAATGTTACTATCGTACGGTGTTTATTCTTCACCGGCAGCCTTCCTATCCATCTGCGTCAGATAACGGTTACTGTAAATTTTGTGATTATTTTAATCGCAATATTTGTTATTCTCTATTTATGTTCGTGTTATGTGTAAAGACAAATGCACACACACACAATTGGTAGACTGTATTGTGGAGTTGAAGCTGGGCCTCTAGTTATGAAAGATTCGTGTTTATATATGTTGATCTGTGTGTTGTATGAGGTAAGTATTATATCAATGAATCGTTTCATTTAATAACACTCCTCGTGGCTTATATATTTAATATAATTCACGCAATTATCAATTAACAAAAATTTATTGCCAGTTAAAATCCCAATTACCTGTTAAATATCGTTATGAGCACGTATATGTTTAAAGACGTATACATATGTTGTCTGTACGATGTTTCTGTAGCTAGCATAGCGTAAAGCTTTATTTGGGATCGAAAATGCATTTGATTTATTTTTCATTTCATATTCGTCAATTTTATTTTTATTTTTGTTACTCTTTTCTGTAACTTTAATTTTTTTTTATAATAAAATTAAAAAAAAAATTATAAATGTGAAAGTTTGTGAGAATGTTGATGTTTGTCACTCTTTCACGAAAAAGCTACTGATCAATTTGATTAAAATTGGGCAACGAAACTACCTTGTTAACAGGCTACTTTTTAATTTTTATCGACACGGGGCGAGTCGCGGGGGAAAACATTTTTTTAATAAATTGTTTTTTTAGAGGGTAGACCACAAAGTAGCGAATTATGACGTATTTTCAGCTAATTTATCATTGCATATTTACACGCAGATAAGTACACGTAACAATGATGTCAAGACCAGATACAATATTTGTATCTAAATACATTCGACTAGATTGCTGTAAATACGTATTATTCCAACGATCTACGCCACATCCGTGTAACGAGCTGACATGTGTTAAGCTTTGTTTGCATGTGTTAATAAATATTTACTTATCAGCGCTAATTTCATAAACCAGTTCAGTTTTGTTATGTTAAAGTATGTGATGTTTCATTTCTTTTGTTGTACTTTATAACTTATAAGGATCTTCCTGCGTGGTATACCTGCTATCAACACCTCCTTCTTTTCACCCCCTTCTTAACCCTGTCTCGCGCTCCCTCTTTCCACCATCTTCTTTTCATTGTTCCACAGTGAACACCACATCTATTGCTTGAAGGTCCCCGTTCGAGCAACCTACTTTTGCAACTTTTTTTAAATAGTCTCGATGAAAGTAACTTGTCAGTTATTCAATCAAGACATCAGGCATTAGATTAGGCCATATGGTCGGCTACGGATTTTGAAATCAGAAATCAATTGAAGGGTTATTTAAGGAGTATTACAATAAAGTTGCATGGTACAATTTGACGTAAAATAGAGCTGTTGGTTCATATCATGAAATAAATAATTTGACTCGTCTTTGACTTTAAAACACCAAGTATCACTACTAGTAATTATAATTTACTAGTGTACCCGGCGCGCGTTACTACGCATCAACTAATCAACTGTGTACGACCGATATAAATTCGGCGTCAAAACCTTTCCAGACAATTCTGAACATATTTGCTAAATTCGCAAGTGCTCCATCCCTACCAAAGGACAAACAAACAAATATGCCTTTTTATACATGTACTAGCTGTACCCGGCGCGCGTTGCTACGCATCAACCTTGTGTCCAATCGATATAATTTTGATACCATATCCTATTCCATATAATTTTGAACAATTTTGATAAAAACATCAGAGCTTTATATCTTACCATTTCAGAGTCTATAAAGCTCAAACAAACACATTCACAAACAAACATACATTCATTTTTATATATAATAATATACATAGATTATCAAAATTCTAACATATTATACCGTGGTGTATCGAATCAAGATATTCCGTATTACTTTATTACTAGTGAACTTAAAGGATTTATAGCAGTGTAGGAAAATATCTCCGTTTAACCGTTCTGCTTTATCTTTGAACTAAAATTATATATCCTGAGTTCAGAGTAACTCCCACGTTACATATTTTGTATTGATTGTATTATTTGCTTCCAGAAGCTTTATCTTTCTATGAACAATTTTCTATGTGTATTGTATTTAATTAGAAAATAGTCTATTACTATGCACGGGTCTCTTGTAAAGGAGAAGGCATGTACCGCCGTGCTCCAACGTGGACAGGTGACCTTGGAAGATGATTTCGTAGGCGCTAAAGAATTTTTTGCTACAAACAGTCACATGCTGTTGGTCAATTAACATTAAAATATGTTCATCGTATCTATCCATACTGATATTGAAAGGTGAAAAAGTGTGTTTGTCCGTCTTTCACGTTTAAATGTAGCGATAGATCGACGTGTATTTAAAGGGAGATAGTTGATAGTCTGGAGTACGATATAGGGTACCTTTTATCAACTTTGATACTACACAATCGAAGCTAGCTGATCTAAGCTAATTGGAAATGTTTGAATGTGTGAAATAAAAATTAGTAGATGTAAAAATATTCATCTCCATGTTTCAAACCCATTCAAGACGCTCATAACTCCACCTTCAGGAGTTGAATCTCAATAATAATCTGTCAATCTCAGTTTGTGTGTACAGTACGAGAAACAATTGTCAACGTGCCAAGGTTGGTTTCCTTGCGTCATACATCATGAAGAACTTACTTATCATTCTATATATATTACAGGCTGAAAATAGGTTATTTTTTTTTTAAATAACTCTATATTGAAGCGTCCATCCGACGGCTTGTTTCGATTGTAACCGATCGGAAAAATTGAGCAACAGCGGGCGCGGTCAGTAGAAGGATGGGTGACCGTTAGTGGCAAAAATTTCATGCATGTTTCCATGCTTCGGTGGGCACGTAAAGCCGTCGGTCCCGATTGCTGTCGTAAAACAACAATCGTTAAGCCACGTCAGAGGCCTATATATTTATTTATACCAGAATGTATATATTACGAAAAATCTTTGAGAACAAAATAAAGGTAGGATTTACGCTAATTTATTAATACTAGTTTATTTTACGAATGTTTATATGAATAATAAATATATAATTATATATACTAAGCCTAGAGCTTTAGAGCAAAGTGGGATAGCATCTAAGCCTCCTCAGTTTTGAGGAAAGATAATTGTCAATAAAAGTGGTCAATAATCGATCGACGCATCCCTATAACACAATAACTATAGGCAGTAGTGCATCGTTAATTGGTTGAAACTAAACCATAACTTTAGAACAAATCCCCAACACACCAGCCCCCATAAAACGCACGTTCGAACCTCGTTCCAAAGCACAAATCGCTCCAAACAAATTGCAAGTTCAGAACATATCCATTGTAATTGTACTAGCCGTGATTGCAGCAAGAGTTAACACAATACATTACAGTTTGTGTCACAACACAATCAGGCTCCGCGAGGACGAATCAGGCGCCGAGAAACGTAATCTGGGTTAACAGGGGTCAAACGACATCACAAATTCCAATACGATATTAGACGTATCTGTGGCGCGAATCAACGGTCCTATGTTTGAGCTTCCTTGTTGACACACTTGAAACACTTTTGACACAACCCCGCGTCAAAAGATTAAATTCAAATTTGGAATTGTTATCATTCCTGAAATACTGTGTGTTCTATTATTTAACTTTATGGCTTGCTGAATGTACAAACGCCAACGATGTTTACGAAAAAAATAGTCTTCAAAAGGAGAGTGATTAAGCATTTACTAAGATAATGCGCCCAACACCTTTGACATCATCGCCACTTTCCATCAGGTGGGATCAATGTTAAGCATTAACTTATTTTACATAAAAAAGATTGAAAATCATGACAACTAATAATATTTTGTATCTTTGATTCGGTTGACACATGACACCCCGTCTTTGACGTCTGTCAAAAGTTCAAACTAGTTCGATTTAATTAACGACTATTTTCGATTAACCATAAATTATTTCTCTCTATAATCACTGCAAGTCAATAACAATATTAAATTTTGATCAGATTTGTTTATTTCTTGGTTTTAAAACTGCAAAAAAATCTAATTTGTTTAAAACTTGTTCTGAGCAAAATAATTATAAGGAAGACAAACCGCCATTGAAAAATACGATTTTTGATATTGTCATATTTTCAATTGTTTTAATTTTTATTTATAATAGTGTAAAATATAATACATATATATATATATATATATATATACATATTAATATTATAATTATAACAGTGTAAAAGACATTCATTTTTGTTTCATATATCAAAAGTATATTATACGTTTGTTTTAAACAACACGTTGATAGAAAAAGCGGCAAGAAATACTCAAGGAGATTCTTTATATTTTTGTTCTCAAAACATATAACGTTTTTATGCACATAGTCAGATCGACTTATTAAAAAGTCCTATCCGAGATTCGCAACAGTAGCCAATAGCTGGCCACTGGTAACTCGTCTCAATGAACACAATCAGTGCGGTAGTGATCGCTGTGCGCCACTGACGTAACAGCTGTCCAATTTGAAACATGATCGTCTTAAGTGGTTCGACTTTTCTTAGATCAGAATTAATAAGCATCTTATCAAGTGTTATTACCGTCAATGGGTTTTCGCCGTTACGGTTTAATTTATTGCTGTTTTTGTTGTCTGCAACCCGTTAATTATCTAATAGTGAGTGGGTTTCCTCAGAACTGAGGAAGCGTAGAGTCCACGTCGATCCAACGCATTAGGACAAACCAAGTATCGAAGGTTTTTTAAGTCGTTGTAAAGCCTCCGACATTAATTGTTATCTTATTAACAACATAGACAGGAATCGCGTTTTAAGTTTCTTGCATTAAAAATCCCACCTGAAGCAAAGATGTAGCCTTAGATGGTAAAGCACATTAATTCATGTAAAGTCTATTTACCCTTCTTTCACATAATAGGATTATAATTAGAGTTTGCCAAATACCTTGTGCCTAAACTGGAACCATTTTTTTTTCTTTCCAGAACCTTTCATCAGAGCTTCGTCGGAGTAAGACTCCGCCGCGTCGGTCGCCAGAGGAACGCGCGGTGCCCAGACCACCCTCCGCTCCGGTGCATCATGACCGCAATCCCCACACCCCTCACCCTCATACCCCTCACACTCCCCATACACCTCACACCCCGCACCTCTCCCCGAAGAAGGAGGCCTTCAACAACTTGCTGAACAAAGGTATTTCTGGTAAGTTTTTTGATGATAATACTGAAAATATTAAAACATGTTTTTTCGTCGACAATTTCGGACTCTTTTGGATCAGATTTCAGGTTTTTTGAGAGAAATCAAACAAACCTAAAGTGTAAAGATTTCGATTTTTTTATTCATAGTGATGAACTTGATGTGTTTATGATGTCTCATGTGAATTATCCATATATTTTTATGTTAATACAACAATTAAAAACTTGGAAACCGCCATCAAAGAGCTTATAATATTTCAGCTTAAGAAATAATCATCTTTCTTCTTCGTAACTGACGACGCTTTAGAATTTCCTTCGCCGTCACTGACGTAACTGCTCTGCTGCATGGTAATAAGGCCTTACTTCTCTTTTTTGGATTCCATAAAAGTATCACGTTTAATCAACTAAGGAACTAACGATCTTCTTAAGTACTCATTTAATAAACGAAGGAAATTTATTTATTCGAAAATTTTGGTTTTAAATTATTCTAAAATCAAACTACGCCATCTTTCCAAGAAATGGCCGCGTTAGGTTTTACAAACGCAATTTTCCAAGGCAAGATACTTATCTAAACCTAGCGCCCACAACCCCCAAGTATTTTCCTACTTAGAATTACAGATAGGACTTTATTAGGTACTTATTTCATTATCTCAACCCATCACGGCCCAATATTGAGCATGGGTCTCTTCTCTGAATGATGAGGTTAAGGCCTATACTCCATCACACTGCCC